>ML813950.1:73575-94226 GCA_009831015.1 Picea engelmannii
GGGATTCTATAGGGTTGCTTCAATGCTCAGCCACAGCTCGGTTCATCTCCGCAAGGTTAACCTCAGTCACGATCATCAAATTCAGATATGGGGGAATACAATAAGCATTACAGAAGGCAATTTCTCCAACTTCAGGGTACCAACAAAATGTAAACAGAATACAATGGATGCCCAATGCCAGAATACCACGTACAAAGAAACCCAATGCCTACAAGAGTCATCACTTGTGCCAACGTACCCTTACCACCCATCATTATATGTAAAAGAAAATCTTTCATTCTTTCGCTTCCTCGGATAAGTAACAAACATGTCTCAATAATCGTCTTTAACAAATTTAAAAAAAAAAGAAGCATAGCAGGAGAGCGCCTCAACCAGAAGGGTTATTGAAATGTGTGCAGAGATGTTATCAGCCAAGGCGTGAAGAGTATTTAGCCTGGTAAAAATGCACAGCGAAAGGAAGGGAAGCGCCATTAACTAACCTTTTTAAAACAATTACAGTTATAATTGCCGAAGTAAATATTATGCATTCTACTCTACCAATAAAAGACCATACCGTTGCCTAGCGCCCGCCTCGATGACATCCCGCGCTCCGTGCTGCGTCCCGCGCTCCGTTCCACTCCCGCTCACCGACCGTAGAGACCTCACCGGTACCTCCCAGCCAATATCTAGGGGTACTCTGCGTCCCCCTTAGCCCCCCGAGTCGCAAAGGGGCCACACAAGATCTAGAAATAAAACTAGCTTCTTAGCTCGCCTCCAAGGCTGAGCTACCACTCCAATACAGCTGAGAATTTCCCAACTCCTCACAAGCAATCAGTCAAGCCACAATCCGGAAGCGTAATGTTACACTAACCGTTCATCCCCTTCTTCCTTCTTTTCCCTTTCTTTTATAGAAATTTGAGACCCACCTACTTTCCCCAAATCATTATTAACTAGTTTTAATGAAAAATCCCCTAAAAATTTTATGTCGTACAAGTGTCACTCATCCCCCGAGTTTCTCCAAAATTATTTTCTTTAAAAAAATTAAAAGACCCATTTCCCTCACCCCTCCTATAGTCACTCCTAAAATTACTCCTAGGGTTCCTAGATCCCCTCTCATGCTTTTAATAACTTTCCTAAAATGAAGTTGTTGATTTTTAGTAACTCCTTAACTGCTGATTCCTTTTTGCTTTTTTTACCCTATGTTTCCTTACTTTCCTTTATTAAGTTTCCTTTATTACAAGTTTCCTTATTTCTATTAATTGTTCCTTTCCTTTATTTTATTTTATTTTATTTATTTATTTATTTATTTTAAAACCCAAAAAGATAAATGCACTTATTAAACCTTTCGTTGTATTTCTAAAATCCTAACTTTTATACTCCCACACTTTAATAATTTTAATTCTTCTTTATAATTTAAAATCCATGGGTTTCACTTAATTTATCTCCCTCATTACTTTAGCCCCTTTAATTTTAAGAAGACTTTAACTAACACTTAAGAGGGTTTTAGTTTACGTCCTTAAGTTTATTTTTGGAGGGTCTTCTCTTAAGGCTAATCAAAATTTTATCTTAGAGATGTTTTAATTTTAGGTTTAGATTTGAACTGGGCGACAATTAATTTGGGGAGTCGTTTTAAGAATTTCATCAGGCATTAAGGTCTTAGGGTCATCTAGGTTGTCTCATCATCATCATCAATGCGATGTGCCCTTCAGGAGGCACTACGTGCTCCAAGGGTGCCACTCACCTCGTTTGCTTCTGTAGCGCGGCGTGCCCTTCAGGATGCACCACGTGCTCCAAGGGTGCCACTCGCCGACTTGTATTTCTTTGCGCGACGTGCCCTTCAGGATGCACCACGTGCTCCAAGGGTGCCACTCACTGACTTGACTGATTGGTAGACATCTATAACCCCTGGAGTCAACACTCCGCCAGGTGAACTTGTGGGAGACTAAGGGCTCTAAGGAATAAGGCCCCCGTCTTATTGCACGCCCCTTAGAATCATCGTGAGTGATTGTCGCAGTCTGCCCTCATGACATCGTGGATCCTCTCAAACTAGGTAATCGTTAACCTACAGTTCGAGCCATGGCGGGAGTGCTAGTAGGCTGTGGCAGGGCTGTTGTCCATACCTCTCCCTCAACCTCTCTGGAAATCATGTGTGGCCCCTTTACTCCATATGTGAGTCTGGTCGGCAAGCTATCGTCAGTCTGCATCATCAACCATCGTGTCAGAACATGTCAACAACATATCATAGAATCAATATCATATCATCAAAACAAAGCAATATCAACGTAAATGAATCAACCTAAATAGCACACTCCCTGACTCAATCTGGAGTCCAAGGGGGTTCCACCGATGCCTCTGCATCCTCAAGGTCCGAAACCCTGCACACTCAATGAAACTGAGTCAGCAGCACTTGTCTACATCAAAGTAGTAAAAACATCCTGTCATCTATCTTAACACATCATAATGAAGGGTAAATGTTTTATCATCATAAAAATCCAGATCACTTGCAAGCAAGTGTCCTCAAAGAATAAGTTTTATAAGTGCGCCAGAGTGGGATGTTACAATTTGGTTGAAAATTGGGATAGGAATACAAAAGATTTTCATAAATTTGAAAAGAATAGAAAGAATTATAATAATATATGCTATGTCTTGGATTTAGAAGGGAATATTCAACATACACAGACTAGGATTAAAGCAGATTCTCTCAGCTTCTATAGTTCTCTTTATAAAGAAAAGTTCAATGAAGATACTTTAACCCAACTTAATGTGTTAAAATAAGTCCCAATATTCTTCACATATGAAGAAATCAATGAGGTTGGTAAGCATGTCACTCTTCAGGAGGTTGAGAAAATTGTAGAGTTGATGCCAAAGGACAAAATCCCAGGCCCAGGTGCATGGACCCAAGAGATTTTCCACCACTTTTTTGATATTATGGTTAAATATATGTTAAATGAAGTGGAAGAGACAAGATTTCTGGTAAGGTAAGTGGTTCACTAAATTCTACATTTATAACTCATCTCAAAGGAGTCAAAATCATCTTCTTTTCATGAATATAGACCAATATATATATGTAACTTTGTCTACAAAGTTATTACTAAGATTAAAACCTCCAAGATCAAAGACAAATTGTCTTTATGTTGTTAGACAACACAAGTATTCCAACAGAGGATCAAAACCTTCAGTAACTATTAGGCTCCAATCTACTGATGTAAATTAGAGTGCAAATGATTGTCAATCTAGTGTTTGTAAGACTTAGAGGCACATCCAAAATGTATGGATTTAGAGATAACTTTTATTCTTTAATGGGAATAAACCAAAACCTATTCTAAGAACTGAATAAGGAAGAGATGCTAAACTTCTGTTCATAAGTCCTATTCATAGATGTCATGACAATAATCAACAAATGTTTTCCTAAAGAGTATTAACAGTAAGCATTCAAAAAGATATTCGAACTAGCTCAAAGGATTATCAATGCTAGAAAGACAAAACTCTTATTTAAGAGATGCATTCATTGTCTTCTTTCATTCATTACAAATTATCACCAAATCTTGTTAAATCAAAAGTACTGAAAGTGTAAATACTCAAAAAGCATTTAGGATCATCCTAATGCTTGAAAACAAACCACACATTGAATTTTTATTCAAGAAATCATTCACAACATGAGCTTAATCATATTACTTAACTATGCAACTCATATAACTATAGCAAAGATATGAATAAAACTCATCTACAACAAGATCTAATCTAAAACATGTATCAAAGATTACTTGAAAAGAACATAAAGGAAGAGTGTACTAGTTTGGCAAAGGGGGCCCTCCAATGCTTCACTTGTATACTTGAGTCGTCTTAGCTAAGAAGGAACTTCCATCAGCATTCACATCATCATATCATAGACATTATCAAGAAAAAAAACGTAGAACTGATCTCAGGATTGCAAATTCCAAAGTTTCTTCATTCACATCAAAGGTGTCATACTAGTCTATGTCTTAGAGTATTTATACAAGAGTTTTGAAACTAATAATGCTAATAAATATCCTAAAGATCATGATCAGATCCATAAAATATGCTAGGAAGGTAGAATACCCCCTTTAGATCCATAAAATATGAACAAATCCCAAGAAAATATAAAATTGTCCATGATTTTATGCTAAAACAAAGTATTTTCTGCTGAAGTGGCCCTATTTGACCAGCGTTGACCAGACACTTGGAAAGCTCAGATTTTGAATCTGATAGGTATCATCCATCCTTGTACATCAACAATCATGACCCAAGTCTCAAATTTTGCCCAGCTATCATGCAAGTACATGAACCTAGGAGCAATTACGGGATTTAGTCAAATCCTGTAATTTCTGATAAATTTTTAATTTTAATCCCAAAAATTCAAAAATTCAATCCTTAAGCTAAAGAATGATAAATGTACCTTGCATAAGTTGTTTTTATGGAAAATATGGAATGATTTGGAGGGAAAATGGATGGTTTTGGAGGCAAAAGTATAGTTTATAGAGTGAAAAGAATCATTAAATTGTACTCAACATCTCCCCCAAGAGGAAGACTTTCCATGTCCTCATGCAAAAAAAATAAAATTTCTTGAACCTCTGTCAATGATCTTCTGCCACCTCTGCTACCTGCAATAATGTCTCCACATTAACTTGAGTTGTATGAATAGATTTCATTCTTTGATATTTTTCTTTATATGCCTTATTTTGTTGAAACCATTTATAGGCCTGTTTGGAGATTAATTTGTTTTTCTTTTGAAGCTTCTTATTCTTTTTCTTCAAGGTTTCATTCTCTTCCTGTGTTTTATGGATTTGAGTCCTTAACATTTCGTTCTCTGTTTTTATGTACCTTTCCAGGACTTCAATTTCCTTGATCTTTCTCTTCATTTTCTTTATTTTCTTACTTTTCTTATCAAGTTCTGATGTGGACCCACCAACTATTTCTTCTATTTGTTCTACTGTTTGTGGAGGTTGAGTTTCATCATTCATATCTTTAATTAATTTTTCCACATCTTTTATCATTTGCTCATATGTGGAAGTTTCTTTTCCTTCAAAATCATCATTTTCCAATGATTGTGCCTCCAGAGTCTAAATATGTGCATACTGTGCTTGTTGTGCTTCATCATCACTTTCTTGTATATGTCCTTTTTGAACTTGTTGGCGTTTTCTTGATTTCCTTTCATATCTGGTGAAAATCTTGTCTTTTTCCTCAAATTCTTTCTCCCTTTTCACCATGCTTCTTGTTCTTCTCCTTCCCATAGGCTGTTTTGAGCTTGTTGTCTTGGGGTTCTATATTTCTTCCTCATCATCGGTCACAACCAAGATTTGTTCCTCTTTTTATTCCTCTTTTACCGTTTCAAAACCATTTCCAATGATAAATTGCTACCAAGTCATGTTCTTCTTCTGTATTTCATGTATGCTGATTATTTTAATGAAGCCACAATGATATAGACTCTTTTTTGTATTCCTTCCATGTTTTTGGACAGCCTTAGCCATCTTAGAAAGGCTTTGCAGTAGAAAGTAGGGCATGTTAATTTCACAGTCACATTTTAAATGTTGTAGCAGTTTGATGTGATATAAGTAGATAATGCTAAATCTTCTTTCATAAGTTATAAAATTTTGTATGAGATAGGCTAATTCATCCCAAGGATTAATCAATCAACTCCTCGGGATTCCCTTCTTCTAATTGATTGCTGCCACCCTAGATCTGGAAATAAAAGATCCCCATGATTTATCTTTAAAATGCTTATTTTTGAAATATCTTTCTCCTGTTTGAGGAAGTCTAGTGACATGTGCAATTATATCTTCAGAGATTCTAATAGTAAGGTTTCCAACAGTATCCCTTTCCCCATCAAATGAATGAGAAAATTCTAAAGCAACTTCCTCATCAAATCCATCAAATTTCTCAAAGAAAGCTATCCACTGTTTTTGCTCGAGAATTTGTATACAGTCCTTATGAATTGTTGATGGATCAATTTTTTTTGGTTCATATCTAGACACCATTCTTTCAATTTTTAAGAGAATGAAAGAAAAAATTCACTGTTGAAGAGAAGGTCTATACTTGTTCAAAAGTTTCACAAGCTTCCAAGTCTTACAGAGTCTACCCAATTCTATAATTTCTTCCTCTGTCTAAGATTTATGTTAATACAAATAAATTTTTATCAAATTTTTATCCCCGAAGTGTTCTTTGTTTTACAAATTTAATGAATGGGGCATACCTGTAATTTGTTTAGAACTTCTATGCCTTCTTGTGTCGAAACCCAGCTTTCAAAATCGACCTCTCTTCAGTGAATTGTTTTTTCTCTCAATACACATCTTAGGAAGTCTAATTTTGCACTTAGTTTTAACAATTGTTGAGTTCGACTTACCTTTCACTGGCCGACTCCTTCTTGAACACGTTCTATTTTCCTTTACTCTCCACGTATTCCCTTCCATCTGCCACATTTTTTTTACAGGGCGAGAATATTGTATGTTGACAGTGACATTGTCAACATACAATTCGATTTTCAACTGTCTAACGAAAATTTCGGGCTGGGTAAGCAAAGGAAGGAATGAAATTAGGGGGATTCTTGATTTCGTATGGAGCTGGAGTGTTTGAAACATAGCATGCATTTGAATGGAGGTAAGTATACACAAGAGTGTGTCAGTGGTTCGAGTCTAGGGAGCATCCAAGTGAGACACAACACATGAAAAGAGTTTAAGCCGCAACACCTTTTAAGAAGGGAGAAAAATCGTTGTGGAGGAAACTTAGACAAGGGTTTTATCATTTTTTTTTTAAATGCATTTTTGCAGTGATCATAGTTGAAGGTGCTATTTTATTTGTACCTTTTTACTTGCCCTCTTACTTGTAATCATCATAAAAAAATGATTTTGAAAATGTGTTTATTCAACTTATGACTCCTTGATTTGTTTCCTTTGAGTAACCATTTACTTTATCATGCTTAAGGCATTCTCCTTATGACCCCTTCCTCAATGTGTATGCAATCAACCTTCATTTATGAAAGAAACTACTATCTCCATATGTGTATGCAACTTATGTCTTCATAAAACATAGAATTTATAGCTCAAAACAATGTGTTTGAATTTGAAAACTTGATCTTTTCCTTATAGCTCCTTGGAGACAAAAATTAGTTTCCTTGAGTACCATTTTTTATGCTTTTGAGGGTATATGAAATGAAGTGATGAAAATATGATGTAGGGAAAGGTAAGATTTTTATCATTGCTTTAGCGTATGAAGAATTTTCCAATTTTTAAAGCATCAAAAAGAAAAATATATACTAACTTGTTTGCTCATTGTGTTTGCCTAATTGAAGCTGGCTGGAATGTTGCTGTAAGTCTTCAATTTTGATAAATTTTCTCTTGTATCTCTTTTGCTTAGTATCCTCCTCAGGTCCTTCTGAAGGATAAAGTTGATGTTCTTTCTCGGGTCCCTCTATTAAATGAAGTTGATACTCTTCTTAGGTCCCTTTGCTGGATGAAGTTGATATTTTCCTCTGCTGAATGCATTTGATATTCTTTCTCAGGTCCCTCTACTGAATTTGTTTGATATTCTTTCTCAGGTTTCTCTGTTGAATGAATTTGATCTTTTGAAATGTTGCTATCTGTAGAAGGATTGAAAGGTCTTCAAAGAATCTTCATAAATTTATACTTGATCCCCCTCAACCTTATTTATTGACTTGTCCTCAAGTCTTTGACATAAAAAAATTCAAAAACTGTTAGGTACAACTGTAAACTGTAAATGAAACTAGAAGGTAAGAAGGTAAGAAACTAGAAGGTAAGAAGGTAAACTGTAAACTGTAAACTGTAAATGAAACTAGAAGGTATATATATATTTAGTTTTTTTTTTTTTTTTAAATGTGAAGGAGACACATGATTATGTTTGTCCAACACTTCCATCTCATTCTATTGAGATATCTGCTGCAGAAAGTCTTCCTCATTTACAGGTTTATTGTAGAGCTTTAGCCTATGTCCATTGACTGTGAATGAGCTTGCCTCATCATCTATTGTTTGTAGTTTGACTGAGCCATTGTCATATACCTATGCGATCTCATATGGACCAAGCCAATGAGTTGTAAATTTAGCTTTGAAATTTTTGAATTTTGAATCAAATAACATAGCCCAGTCTCCTACTTGGAACTGTTTATTCTTGATGTACTTATCATGCCAATGTGCCCTTTGCTGCTGTATCAAAATGTTGTGTTCAATTGTTTCCTGTCTTATCTCATCCAATTGATTTAATTGCATGATCCTCTCTTTTTGTTCTTCAGAAAGATCTATTCCTAAATCAGCTGCTAGTTTAAAAGTATGAAGTTGAAATTCTATAGGTAACAAAAATTGCTTACCATAGACCAGATGATAAGGAGTGAACCCAATACTATTTTTCCAGGTGATTTTGTATGCCCATAATGCTTCTTGAAGCTTATCTGACCAATATTTTTTATGTATTTGGATTGTCTTGGTCATGATTGCTTCCAAAGTTTTGTTAGTAGATTCCACCTGTCCATTTGCTTGTGGATGATAAGGTGTAGATTTTTGATGCTTGATTTGATATTTGTTTTCTAAGTCTTTCACCATTTTAGAAGTAAACTATGCTCCTTGGTTTGTTACAATCTCTTGGGGTACTCCAAATCTGACAAATATTTCTTCAAAGAGGAAGTTGACCACTGACTGTTCTGTGGCTCTTACTAATGCTTTGGCTTCCACCCATTTTGTAACATAATCAGTACATACTAAGATGTACTACTTTCCTTTTGATGGTGGATTTATTGGACCAATGAAATCAAGAGCCCATTTTTCAAATGGGTCAATGTGAACTTGTGGTTTGAGGGGCATCTTATTGGTTGGAAGTGGCTTTCCCATCCTTCAACAACTATCACAACTTTGAACATATTTCTTGGAATCTTTGAAGATGGATGGCCAATAATACCCCAAATTGAGTATTTTGTATGTTGTCCTCTTATCTGCAAAATGACCACCATAAGGTTCATCATGGAAAGATTTTAATATTTCTAAAATCTCATCTTGTCTTACACATCTTCTAGTTATGATATCATATCCTGTATAAAAGAGATCTCCATCAATCCATGTGTATCTAGCACTTTGTTTAATTATCTTTTTCTTTTCTTTGGATGTGAAAGAAGGAGGTAACATCCCTGATGATAAATAGTTGGCTATATCAACATACCAAGGAGTTATAACTAAAATGGAAGATAGGTGCTCATCAGGAAAATTATCTAAGACAGGAACAATCTCACCAGAGGTTTTTAATCGAGATAGGAAATCAACCACTTGATTTTCCTTTCCAGGTCTATTCAAGACTGTAATGTTGAATTCCTACATCAATAAAAACCATCTTGTTATTCTGGCATTAGTAATAGGTTTGCTCATGAGATATTTTATGGCAGAATGATCTGTATGGATAAAGACTTCATAACCAATGATGTAGTGATGAAATTTATTCACAGCATGTACTACTGCCAACATTTCTTTCTATGTGACTGTGATATTCAACTCTGTAGGGGTTAAATTTTTTCTAATGAAGTAAATAACATAAGTCATAAGATTTTCCTTTTGACCCAATGATGCCCCTATTGCAGTATCTGATGCATCTGTTGAGATGTGAAATGGAAAACCCCAATTATGCCCTCTTAAGATAGGTGTTGTTGATAGCTTGTCTTTGATATTCTGAAAGGCATTTTGACAATTAGTATTCCAATAAAAATGTACATCTTTTGCAAGTAATTTGAATAATGGAAAAGCTATTTTACGAAAATTTTCAATGAATCTTCGATAATAGCCTGCATATCCAAGAAAACTTCTCACGTCCTTTTGGCTGATTGGTTCCAATAGATTTACAATGATTTGTATTTTTGCAGGATCCACTGTAATTCCTGATGATGAAATATGATGACCCAATACTAATCCTTCAGTTAACATCATAAAACATTTTTCATTGCTAAGAGACAAATTTGTTTCTAAGAGATAATAGTCTGCATAGATTCTCCATTTTCCATTTTTCTTAGGTGCAACAACTAATGGAGAAACCCATTGACTGTCGCAGATAGGGTAGATGAATCCTACCTTTAATAATTTTTGTAATTCTTCTTTGACTACCTCTTTCAATATTGGATTCATTCTTCATTGTGGTTGTCTGAGAGGTCTTATGTTATCATCTGTGTAGACATGACGAGTGCATGTTTTAGGATGAATCCCCTGCATATTAGTATATTCCCAAGAAAATGCTTTATGATATTTCTTCAATAATGCAATCAATTGTTCTTCCTGAGATGGTTCAAATTTTGTACCAATATTCAAATATTTCCTAGGACTAATTTCAATTATCTTGCTTTGAGTATTTTCCATGGAGATAACTAGAAAAATGTTATTAAATGATGACTCTAAAGAATGAATTGTGCAATTTTCTTGGAAGGTCTGTCCTAAGATCTCATCTGCAACAATGTATTATGTCTCTTAATTCTTCCAAGATATCTGGTTTAGAAATGAAATAGTCTAATTGATCTTCATTATTTTCCTCCCTAAAATCAAAAGATTGATTAATACTTAAGATAGGTTGAATTACTTCTTTCTATTGTTGCTTTGTTTCATCAAGCCAAGGTAATTGATCTATTACATAAGGTTTTTGAGCAGGAGGATAAAGTGTGATTTGTTTCCTTTCAGTTCCATGTGAGATAATCATATTCCCTGTTCTACAACCAATGAAAGCATCAACTGTGGCGAACCAAGGTATTCCAAGGATCAATGGATGGCCTCCTAGATTAGATTTTGGTTGAAGGACTAGGAAATCAACTGGATACTCCCAAGAATCCAAAGAAACTGTGATATCTTCAAGTATACCTTTAGGAACTACTTTAGATCTATCAACTAATTCTAGGACCATAGTGGTTGGTCAAAGATTTTGCAGATTCAAATATCTCATTGTCTCTAATGTCATCACATTGATAGTTTCTCCTAAGTCAATTAATGTTTTAGAGATTGAAAAATTGTTGATTGTTATTGTTACCATTGGAATTCCTAGGTCAACATATTTTTCAATTGAAATAGTATTTGACATTAGGCCTGCTAGATTTCCAATTACATGAATTGTTGGTGGATCTTTCTTTATTTTGTTAATTTTCTTTGAACATAATTCCTTTATTTTTTTTGTATAGAATGGGATATCTTTAATATCTTGCAATAAAGGAATTTTCACACAGACATTTTTTAATTCATCTAAGACATCAAACTCAGGAAGAGAGATTGGTAATTTCTCTTTAACCAACCTTTCTGGAAAAGGAGGTGTTTGGGTAATTAAAGTTTTACTCTTTTGGATTTGATTGTCTATTGATAGCTTCTCTGTGCTAGGAATCTCCTCTTTTTCATTTTGTTCTTCTATAATAATAGGAGAATCCTTTCGTAAAACTTTTCCAGACCTTAAGTGGATATTTTGAAGAGGAAGGATTGAGTATGATGGTCCTTCATCAATGTTATACATGGGTTTTTCCACTTTATTATTAGGATTTGAGATTGGTTGGGATGGTAGTTGAGTTGGTCTAGGTGGAGGTTGGTAAGATGGTAGTTGGAGTTTTTGTGGTTGGGTTAGTTGTGGTGCAGGTTGTGATAGTTGAGAATATGAATTTTGTGGTTGATTCTGCTGGAATTGTTGATAAGGAAAAGGTTGGTATGGTTGTTGGTAGGGTTGTTGGTATGGCTGTTGGTATGGATGTTGGCATGGTTGATTTCCTTGAGCATACCCTCGCCAACCTTGAGGAGGTTGGTTTTGGTTATGTTGAGGAGGCCAATTTTTCCAAGGCATGGGTGCATTCCATGAATTTTGAATAGGATTTTGAAAATTATGAGGAAACTGTTGAGAGAATCGAGGAGAAAATTTTTGAAATATACCTATGAAACATGGCTGCCAAGGCTTTCTTGGTGCTAAGTAATAAAGAGATTCCATTACTTGTCCTTCTTCTATGTGAGTAGCTTGCAATTCTTTCAGTTTTGGACAATCATCAATAGCATGGTTATCTGTACACAATCCATAGACTTGAATTTTGTCTAAAGGACAATCTCTCAATGCATGTTTTTTTCTACATTTAGGACAAAAGATGGATAATACTTGATCTTGTTCCTCTTGCTTCTTTTTAGCTTTCAATGTGTCAATTTGTGAACCAAATGTGTTCATGATATTAGTGTTAATGTTCTCAAACAGATTCCCTAATTCTGATTTAGTAACACCATTTGAAATTGATTTAGTTGCCTTTGTCACAGTATCTCTTTGTCCTTGTCCTCTTTTAGCTTTTCCCCTTGAGTGCTTCTTACATAATTCAACAATTTTTGGGAAAGGTAGGTGAGAAATATCCCCTACCCCCATTAAATTAAGAGCATCCAAATTTTCATCTGAAATCCCCTTGAAAAAGATAGTATGGATGACATCGAAAGGAAGATTAGATTGCTTAGATTTGTGCATATTATAGAGAAATGTTTCTAGATATTCCTCTAAGATTTCATCTTCACTTTGAGACATTTTAAAGATATCTTCTTTAGAGTCTTTGGACTTACAATAGGGATGATATTTAACAAGAAATTTCTTTTTCATGTCATCCCAGTATACTATGGTTGCTTCTCCCAACCCCATGAACCATTTTAATGCATATCCTTTCAAAGTTGCAGGAAATAAATGAAGTTTTTGAGCATTATTGGTATATCCATATGTTCGACAAACAATGTCAAATTCAAACATGAAAGCATCAAGGTCTTCAATAGACAAAACAAAGAAATTTGGAAGAACAGAGGAAGGAATATTCTTCATTTTTATGTCATCTCCGAAGAGAGTTGGTGTATCAACGATAGGAAATGAAAATCATGTATGTTCTTCTTCCTCCTCTTCATCATTTCCTCCTCCTCGTGTTTCTTCTCGATGTGATTCTCTATCCTCTCAATCTTTCCTACCTCTTTCTTCATTTCTACTCCTTTCTAATTCCCTTTCCATTCTCTCCCTTTCTTGTCTATCAACTTCTAACATTGCAAAGAAGTTTTCTGTTGTATAATAAGATATTTCTGTTGGAAAAAGAGGTTGTCATATTTGTTCAAAAATAGTTTTCTTTTATTTTTGCTTTCCTACATAAGATATTTCTGATTGTGTTTGTTTCTTATTTACCTCATGAGATAATAGAATTTGTCTTTCTATGAGAGTTAACCTTTGTCCTGAACATTGTTTTTCTTCTAATTCTTCCAAAGTGAATTTTTTAGCAGTTGGTGTAGAAGAATCATATTTCTCAGTTGTAGATGTTCCTTCTCCTACAGATGCTTGATTAGTTTTTGGGGGTTTTTGTTTAAAAAATATACCTTTATCATCCCTAATTTTAGACATAAAGAAGAATAACTTAAAATTAATTCTATTCTATGTTTTTTATTTTTATTTTATTTGTTATATATTTTTTTAATCTTATCTCTAAATGTGCCTCCCCGACAATGACGCCAAAATGTTAGGCTCCAATATATTGATGTAAATTAGAGTGAAAATGATTGTCAATCCAGTGTTTGAAAGACTTAGAGGCACATCCAAAATGTATGGATTTAGAGATAAATTTTATTCTTTAATGGGAATAAACCAAAACCTATTCTATGAGTTGAATAAGGAAGAGATGCTAAGATTCTGTTCAGAAGTCCTATTCATAGATCTCATGACAGTAATAAGCAAATGTTTTCCTAAAGAGTATTAACAGTAAGCATTCAAAAAGATATTCAAACTAGTTCAAAGGCTTATCAATGCTAGAAAGACAAAACTCTTATTCAAGAGATGCATTCATTGTCTTCTTTCATTCATTAACAATTATCACCAATTCTTGTTAAATCAAAAGTACTGAAACTGTAAATACTGAAAAAGCATTTATGATCATCCTAATGCTTGAAAGAAAACCACTCATTGAATTCTTATTCAAGAAATCATTCACAACATGAGTAAGGATTTGAAACATTAAGCATATTACTTAACTATGGAATTCATCTAACTACAACAAAGATATGAATAAAAATCATCTACAACAAGATCTGATCTAAAATATGTATCAAAGATTACTTGAAAAGAACATAAAGGAAGAGTGTACTAGTTTGGCAAAGGGGGCCCTCCAATGCTTCACTTGTACACTTGAGTCGTCTCAGCTAAGAAGGAACTTCCAAAAACATTCACATCATCATATCATAGACATTATCAAGAACAAAAACATAGAACTGATCTCAAGATTGCAAATTCCAAAGTTTCTTCATTCACATCAAAGGTGTCATACTAGTCTATGTCTTAGAGTATTTATACAAGAGTTTTGAAACTAATAATGCTAATAAATATCCTAAAGATCATGATCAGATCCATAAAATATACTAGGAAGGTTGAATACCCCCTTCAGATCCATAAAATATGAACAAATCCCAAGAAAATCTAAAATTGTCCATGATTTTATGCTAAAGTGGCCCTATTTGACCAGCATTGACCAGACACCTGGAAAGCTTAGATTTCGAAGTTGATAGGTAATCATCCATCCTTGTACATCAAGGATCATGATTCAAGTCTCATATTTCGCCCATCTGTCCTACAAGTACACGAACCTAGGGGCAATTACGGGATTTAGTTAAATCCTATAATTTCTGATAAATTTGTAATTTTAATGCCAAAAATGCAAAAATTCAATCCTTAAGCTAAAGAATGATAAATGTACCTTGCATAAGTTGTTTCAATGGAAAATATGGAATGATATGGAGGCAAAATGGATGGTTTTGGAGGCAAAAGTATAGTTTATAGAGTGAAAAGAAGCATAAAAATGTACTCAACAGTAACCACTCACACAACTAGATCAAAGATCAACACACCAATGTTTTGACATGGTAAAACCCATACGGGGAAACATCCACAACCCTAGCCAACGCGACCACTTGGAGAAATTTATTGATGCAAAAGAAAAAGATTACAGAGAGATTTTACAAGAGATTTTCTCATAATCGATAATCAGAAAATGAACCTTCATGCTCTTTAAATAGAGATCATGGACCAATCAGGTGTCAAGCCATATATCAATGACCATTAAGATCGAGGAGAATATGAACTATCAAATTACTGTATGTCGGGAACCGATAGTGACCATCGTATTTCCTAACTACAAATGCATACTAGTGCATACTAAAGAAACACACTAAGAAACACAGTTTTACCTAACGACACATTAGACCAAGTAGATCTTAACTAACTCCTAATTGTCTAAATATCCTAACATCCCCCTTAGGAACAAGTTGGGATAGTATTGAAGGATTTACAATAGTGACACAATAGGATAAGGAAGGAGGAATTAGAGCCTATCCCCCCTTAATGAAAACTTACTGAACTCCTAACATAGATCAAAGTTTGGAAAACCTCACTTATGTAAGAGACTTTGTGAAAATGTATGCAACTTTGTAATGTACCACTAATTACCATAAAAGACAAAAAATCTTTATGGTCATAGATTCTCAAATTAAAGACATATTTAATTATAGTCTTGCTACAAGGAGATTATGCACTTCTTCCTCCCACAGTAATACTTATAAAATCTATTTTATAAGTGAGATTATAAAGCTTCACCTCATCCTTGAAACCCTCGACTCCTTGCAATAATACAAGTGTTTCTTTCTATTCTAACCGCGTAGGCTATACTTTTGTCCTTAGCAACTATACATATAAATACCACAGTGTTTATGCAACAACA
The DNA here is from genome assembly GCA_009831015.1 of Picea engelmannii. NCBI lineage: Eukaryota > Viridiplantae > Streptophyta > Pinopsida > Pinales > Pinaceae > Picea > Picea engelmannii. The sequence goes on from ML813950.1 coordinate 89,279, forward strand.
TATATATATATATATATATATATATATGTGTGTGTGTGTGTGTGTGTATTGCCAAATTCTACTATGCCACAAAATATTTATGCAACAATTTATATACATATATAACTATTGTCAAACCCATTGCACCATAAAATATTTATGCAACATTCTATATATATAAACATAACTATTACCAAACCTATTGTGCCACAAAATGTTTATGAAATAACCTATATATATAAAGTCTATTGCCAATTGGTATAGCACCAACAAGGCTTACTGTGAGAAGAGTATTACGAATGACCCTTCATAAATACTGGAGTGGCCAATACGTTTCTTTGGGTATGGGTGGCATAGAACTTAATGAACCCTTTTCTATCAACGTGGTCCTAGTACGTGTGAGTATAAGACGTGGAGATGGTAGTTAAGGACTAGTTCTCACATCACCCTTTTAGGGATATCTATCGTTCCCATCCAAATGAACTCTTGATATGAGGCTCCCTTTTCCTTAATGGAATTTGATGAGTACAATGAACCCTAACCAAACTATAACGAGTAATCTGAACTGTCTGGCAATTCCATTTTCCCATGGATTGAGGTGGAATCAACTTTGGATACGGTCGAGAAAGTGTAATGACTCTTCTGCGAGAGCGTTTAAGGCATTTTGAAAACAGCCCCTCGGGATTATCACGAGTTTAATGTGTCCCTCTAAAATATTTCCACCTTACCCTAGCTACAATACTGCCATTAAGCATCATTAGACTAGTAGATGGGTGTTATAGGCTACCATCTTCATTAGTCTTCTTTTGACATCGGCTCTGTGTATTTCCTACTATTATGATCGAGTTATCAAACCTTCTTTGTAACTACTCGCCGCTTAATTTGTGGACTCATTCTGGAACAAAACGTTTTGGGCAGACCTCTTCCATTGGGACTCTGCATAAACAAGGTAAGAGCATCTAGTTAGTCACATTGGAAACCCTTTGTATTATAACAATCATTCTGGTTACAGAGTCATTCGACGTCAAGGTTGATTGACAATATATAGCTTGGATAATGGAAATGGTTATACATTTCATGAGGCCTTTGGTTTACCTTTCTTCGATGTTCTGGATTTCAAGAATGTAAGGAAGACCACTTACCTGAGGCCACTCTGAAACCTTAAATCCTTTCGTTAGTGATGCAGACCCCGGACCCTCGGGCCGAGATCCACGCAGGATCATTCTAAATCTACCCTTGAGTCTAATTAACTCTTTGATTCCCCCATAGGGAATCCCACACACACAATGGTGTTTTTTTTCCACAGGTCCTTATGAGTATTCCCACGTGATAAAACATAAGGCATCACCCAAACCTCATGACCACAATAAAATCCCACCCTTATCCAAATCGGGACTTCGGGTTTCATGATTTCGCGATTCCTATTGTCAAGTTTTTCGGCCCTTCAACCCGCCAAAACCCGAAATGTCGAAACGACGAAATGTTTGGTCGTGTCCTCCTCCACAACTGTGTCACGTTTCACGAATTAGGGAATTCCAGAACAAAGAATCGCGACCACTCGTCTTTGAAAATGCCGAAATGTTGAATCCCGATGCATTCAGCAAAGGCTGGCTGTGCAACTTTTATGAACGAGCTTTTTTCCCTGATTCGGGGTTTTGGACTTCGCGATTTTGCGAATCCTGATGCTAGTCTCCCGGCTCTTCAACCTCCAAAACTCTGAAATGGTCAATTTTGTTTGACTCAACCTGGCAACGAGTATGCGCCACCTGTCCACTCTGCTATTCTCTATCTTTGGCGTGGATTCTTGACACCTATTCCCTCAAGCATCCCATCTTTCGGGATTTAAACAATCATACAATCGTTGTTCCTCAACCCCTTCAAAACTCTGAACTCTGAAATAGAGCCTCTACAAAACCAAAGGCAAATAGCCTCCCTTTTCATTCGACGATCCACATTATTTCGGGCTTCTGGGTACCGGGAGTTCGAAACTCTCGATCCTAGAACGTTGTCTCCTCCACTTGCTGACACCCAAAGTGATGAAATCCTGAAACACCACCCAAGTCCTGTCGCAACTCGTGACTTCAGGATTTTCACTCCACTAAGCCAAAACTTCTACTTCTCGTCTTCACACATGAGAATCCATTTCGTGATTCGAGAGTTCGATTGACTAAGGGTTTTGACTTGCACTTCGAACCTACAAACCCCGAAACACCGAAATAATATTGATGGTCCAACAATTGCGATCAATGGTCCACGTTGGATTTTACCTCCCGAATGATGGGTTCATCTAGTACTTAACCACCCTGCAACTCCTCTGGATCCAACAGTCCTTGCGACTTCGCAAGTTCTCCATAGAGAGTTATGACCATCCATTTCCTCCTTGATAACTTCTGTGAAATGAACCAGTGTCTTTCTACTGGAACTTAACTTTTGCGAGGCAACTTCGGGCCCCATCTCCCTTTGAATACTTCAAAGGTACTTAACCCTCCTGAGCTTTCTCTTGCTGTAAATTCAAGCCTCAAAAGGGAACTCTACTCACACTCCTTGCGGTAGAACTTCAAATACTTCTGCATATTTGAACTCTCGACTCTGTGCACCTTCTGCAACAACAGTCTTTCACCTTTCAACCTTAGTTGATAAGTTCTAAGGCCTCGGCTAGCCTGCGCACACCTTGCACAACTTTTGTGCTTCACCTGCACTTTGTTGTTGGGATGAGAACAACGGTATCCCTCCTGAGCTTTCTGAGATAAAACTCAGAACCCTTTGTCAATGCACACCTTGCGGACGTTTCACTACACTCCCTGTAGGAACTTCTCTCAGGAAGAGAAACAATTGAAACTCATTCTTTTTCTTCTCTCAGACTTCAAACATTCAACATGAAATCATACATTCAACACAGTATTAAAGCAAATGCATAATAGAGAGAATAAAACAATTGTAAGCATACCATTCAACATGTATAAACAGAAAGCATCATAACACCATGAATCTGATTCAAATCTTCATATATTAATTCAAAGATTATGTACATGGGTTCTTCTCTACAACTCTCTACTACAACTCTCTCCTTATGCTCTATGCTAATGTTCTAATGAATACAAAGATGAGGGTGTCTATATTCGTTTTCCCTCCTATGCTCTTAAAAATGTCTAATCTATTAACTCAAAGCTACCTACCTTCATTAATCAGACTTAATGTCCATTACATTAGACAGATGAGAGAAAATCGCTCAAGATCTGTTTATAGTATCTAGGCATAAATGCGAGTATGCCTCCCCAGCTACTACATTAATATCTACGCATTTATTTTCAAAAACATTTCAAAATATTCAAAATGTGTTGGTTCTCTTCCCAGTTGGCTTCCACCTTCATGATCACTTGGTTGCTGACGATACTCCTGCATCAGTTAGTTACAGTTATAGTCCTCTTTGTTATGTTATTGTATATGCCACCCCTCATTAGGTTATAGTAAAATAAACTCTCGTTTATCTAAGGAAGGGTAAGAGTCTTATGAAAGAGTCCCATCATGAAATGCATATAGCATTGTATAATTCATCTTGTCTCCATTGTGGTCTCAATCTTTTTTCCAACATTGAATTAAAAGACCTCTGTGATTTTCGACATACTAAGATGTCTTACAGTACCAATGAAGTCTCTTTAAATTTCTCAGATTCTATTTTTCATTTTCGCTATCCCTACCATTTGAATTCAGTGGCCAGGGATTTCTATGTCAATCATTAAATTAATATTATATCCCCTATACGTTGCTTCTGGTAGATCTTTAACTCAACTGTTAAGTAGCTTTTGTCTTATGCGGGAAAAAATATGTTTATGAATACTGTGTAAATATTTCCTTGTATTGTTTTAAATAGTTTCTTTTTGAATTGGTACGCATCACTAATGATGGGCCCTGTTTGATGTGAGGGTACCCATCAGTGAGTTATTACTCCATCCATCCTTGGCCCTGAGCGTTTGTCCAAACGGAAAGAAACAATGGAAAAATTCATGCGATCCGGGAATCAGAATTTAAGTAATGTCTTGGTATGATGTATTAATAAACAATGATCGCTTTGTTCATGTTTTTCTTAAGTTTTCCCTATATATAATTTTCTAATCTTCGTATGGTGATTCTTCCAGTTTTTTCATCTACGCAAAGGTTTCAGATACTCATCTACATGCTCGGTTGAAAAGGTATTCGAGTTCCCTTATGTAACCCTTCCGGAGTTCAAACAATCAATGTTGCAATTTTACATGTAGTCGTTCAATGTCGTTTCCTCAGTCTCCTATCAGTCTTGGAAAGGGAAAATTTCCCAACTTTAACTTAGAGTTTGGTTCGGATATTAGTATGACTCTTGCAATGATTTATGTACAAGATTACCCTGTTCGTTTGAAGTAATGAAATGTCTGTTTAAACGATTTTCCTTATCGTTTAGGGTCTCACCCTACTCTATAAATTAATTACCATGGATTACTGTTTAAATTGAAGGCTCTGTTACAAATGCATAATGTTTGATTTCTAAGAAAAGATATCGAAGTGTATTAGATATACAATATTATGTCATTTTACTTCTTGTTAACATGCCTTGTTGTTATTGCCAATATGTTTCAATCTAAACTGGTAATAGTTAGATTAGACACAACACTGAGTAAATATAATGATATGAGTTATCAAGATAACGGTAAAATGAGGTTACGATTCTGTGTTTTATTTCCAGATCGAAAATTTATATATAAATATATAGATGTAGATTTATGGAATGATTCTACTTTTGTAATATCTATATCTGATCAACGTAGCTTATTCAATCTTAATTGGTATTGTAACAAAAATTAAAGAGGAGTTCAGACTCTCCGATTCAATATTTCGTTGTACAAAAAGTAGTTTTATTGCCAGTTGATATAATTTGTTTCATATATATATACTATGACATCAGGTCTTTGTGTAAGTGCATTTTTGTTACAGTTACACC
>ML813950.1:94342-122241 GCA_009831015.1 Picea engelmannii
ATATATATATATATATATATATATATATATATATATATATATATAACATTTTGTATGAAATATATAAGTATATATATATGTATGTTTGTAGATTCCATACTGTCTCGCACCTTTCCCTTTACACGAGAAAGGAAAACTCAACTATTAAATATGAAGTCTATGAAATTTAATTACAAAGATACACATAAATTTATTGTATATTCAGACTTGTTAAAAATACAATGATACATAGATAATACCACCTAGAAAGCCCAATTACAGAAGGGAAAATTCTAGAACTAGGTTATCTGTTATAAACTCCACATACGAACAAATTTCATTCACGAAAATATTTCACTTCAACACAAATAGATGCATATATCAGATATACATAATCATTCTAACAGAGAAGGAGAATATTAACATATATGAACCAGTATGCGGGAAGACAAAGGGAACAACCACATTCCTCCCAACCGTAGAATAGGGAAGCCAAATCACTTGCCCGATTCACCCCCTAGCCTGACCATGAATCCATGAGGGAAAACTTGAAATCTCCTCTTCAGCAATGTCTTCCTCTATCAATAGTCTTCTCCCTTTCCTCACACTCAGAAATCGGTGTTCATAACAATAAGTATCCTCGTAGTTTTTTTTCCAACATACTAGGCAACATATTGCCTCCTCACATATGCTATTTCTCAAAACCATGTTTTTGCCTAGGTCTTTTTCCCTCCCTTGGGAATTTTCCGGGCTTTCTAAATCCCTGATTTTTAGAGGGTTGCCAATGGCCAAATCTCTGATTTTCCACTTGTAACAATTAGCCTCGAGGTAGTTCCAACATGTTCCCCACTCATGGAGTCATGGTCAACTGATTTCAACATGGTTGTTCCATTTTTCCTCCTACAATAATTATAAAATATTTTGTTTTCATACAAGTTTCATAGTCAAATAGTTAGTTGGTTCAAATGAGATATCTTCCCAATAGTCATAAAATTAATTACAATTTACCAAATTCAAAATTCGGAATTCCCATAAATGGCAAAAATTTTCCAAATTCGAATTTACCAAAAACTGAATAATTTTCCTAACAACTTTCAAATTAAAAAATTATTTATTTTTGGGGATGTCACAAACTTGATCTTCTGTAGGGAAAGGAGAACTTCAATAACTTGATCATGAATGAGATTTCTGATGAAGTGCATGTGTAGCTCGATGTGCTTGTTGCACTGATGTTGAACTGGGTCTTTGGTGAGCTTGATAACACTCTTATTGTCACACCTAAGGCTGGTCGGTTGTTGTTGCTGGAATCCAAACTATGAAAGGATATGTCGAAGCCACAAGGCTTCCTGATTTTCATTTATCATTGCTTCGTACTCTGCTTCTGCTAAAGAAAGTGCAATAGCATGTTGTTTCTTATAGGGCCATGTAACAGGTCCTGAACCAAGGATGAAAACATAATCTATAGTAGACTTTTGATCATTAGGGTCACCAAGCCAATCTCAATCAGTGAAACCAACCATTGAAGGAGTCCCCTTGAACTATAATGTATTCCAAATTGAACTGTACCACAGACATAGCAAAGTATCCTTTGAGATTATTTCCAATGGATTTGATGGGGTGTTTGCATATACCAGGCAACAAGACCAACAACAAAGGAAATACCAGGACAGGTATGACTGAAGTATAAGAGGATACTAACTAATTGATGATATAGGGTTTTTGACGTGCGTAAGTGACACACCATCAACTGGAAGGTCAAATATAGACCGGGGTTGTCTAAATAACCCAATACATTTGGAATGAAATGACTAGATAGATTTAATGGCTCCGTTGGCCAACTAAAGTCCTAAAAACAGTAAAAGAAATAAACTAATCTAAAGCTATGATTCTAACAAATGATATATTACTTACTAATGTTTATTAAAAAAAAACGTGAATATACAAATGATTATAAGAAATCTATATACAGTTTACAAGGTTTACTTGAAATCTTGCAAAAATGAATGTTCATAATAATGTTTCAAAATAAGATAAAGTAAGAACACAAATATTTTTGTTTTCTTTAATGTTTAAAGATTTTAAACTAATAAATACTAAGAAAATACAATTGAAACAATGACACATAAACAAGTAAAGCTAATTAATGCAATCATTGCCTCATTCATATATAAACAAATCTGAATAAAAGAAAGCAATGTACCTACTAACCTCTCATTGATCAACAGTACTAAGATAAATTCATTTATCTGTATTTGTATGAGCTCCTCTTAACATGTGTCAAGTGTACACCTATGACAAAAACAAGCATAATAATTCCTGAAGAAATTCAAGGAAGTGTTTCATATTCTGGAGCGAGTTTATAATGACAGAAAGACAAATAATTATATATCTTGTGACCTTGAAATGTCCAATAACTAAAAACGAAATAAATTTAATTTCTCAGAAATGGTGTTACCAACTATCTAGCATCAGATGTAAACTCAAAATACTTGAACAAATGATTAGTCACATATATAAACTAAACCAAAAGATAATGAACAACATAAATAAAAACATGATAAAATATTATATGCAGAATAGTCTAAAGCTAATTCAATACAAATAAAATTTCATATTCAAAAATTATATGAGAAACAATATTAGCATTGCACAATCTACAAAAGCAAAAAAGTCAAAGAGTAAATTGTTTTCTCATATAGTTTCAACAAATTATGTTCATCATATGGTCTAGGAAGAACTTTTGGGATATTTTGACGAGCGAAATCGACCGTCCGTCAACTGGAAGAGTGGAACCGGTCTGGGGTTGTCTAATAACCCAAACCATTTGGAATGAACCACCCTGACGAGTTTAGTGGCTTCGTTAGCCGATCTAAGGTCCTAAGAAAAACCAAAGAGAAAACTAATCTAAACTAAATAATCTAACTAAAACTAAATAAAACAAACTAACTAAAACTAAATAAAACAAACTAAACTAACTAACAATAAATAAAACGAACTAATCTAATTAAAACTAACTATTAAAAAAACTAACTAATCTACTATTTCTATCTATACAAACTACTAACTTATTCACAAAATATACAATATCTACAAAATACAGATTTAAATAAAACCTGGAAAACTCATTTGCTTTCAGCCCTAAGACATAGAAAGATATTTTTGTTGATTTTTTGATTTTATGAACAAGAAATAAAACTTACTGAAATTAAACGATCTAATATTATAACTAACTAAAATACTAACAAATATACTAAACAAATAAACAACAAACAGACCTGGAAACGCTCCAGATTTGTCCTGTGTATGATGACTTTGAAGCTGGTCGGAGGAAGGAAACTCGCACGGGATGATCCAGAAGCTTCTCGTAAACGATAGATGCAATGCTTTTTGAGTTTATTTACAGGAAAAACAAGACATAAAAAATCATAACAATTATATGATTTATAAATCTCTGCAATTAGGTAAACCTGTTATGCAAAAACTTATACTTAATAACTCAATTGATGAAGAAAAGAAATCTGTCATTCACAAACTGAATTAAGTAATCGCTATGTTTTTTAAGTACTGGAAGAAATCAGATATGGATTATATTGATTAAATCATATCATTTTCAAAAGACTAAGATAGCTAAAGTAGTCATTAACCAAATGCAAATTGATACACATAAACATGAAACACAATATTGATATTATGAAAAGCTAAAGTTGTAGCAGAACATCAAATTCTGTCTCAGTCTGTATTAAAATTCCATATCCTTGTTCTCCCACCAAATGAGGATGATCCTTATTACAAAAATAATAAGTATTTATAAGTTTTTCCATAGGGTAAAACCTCCCTGTGGAAGTTATCAAACAGTTTACATAATCTGGGAAGATATTCCCAAAATCAACTAAACTAGGAAACGAAAATGAAACTAAAGCATCTAAATATCTTCTAGAATGTCCATCAAATCCCATGCAATTTCGAATTCACCTGAAACAGGTCAGAAATAGACAAGTTAGAGAGATATTTTATTAATAAAACAATAAAAATCTAATTCTACAGAATTAGCTACAAAATCATCTGATTCTGTAGCTAGTCTAAAATAATATACAGAATCAGAATTGAAATTAAATCAAATCTTTTAAGAAATTCCATTCAATTGACATCCAATAATTATTTGAGAATGGATCATAAATTGAAATAGATATTCTATTATGAACTCAAACATGATCCACATCATTAACCGAGTATAGAGATAGGAATACTCTGTTTCGATTATAGTCATAAATCAGGTAAATGAAATCATATGAAACAGAATCATAATCATTTCTCAACAAATCAAATGCATCTATTATGAAATTGTTTTGATATTCAATTGAAAATGGAATAAATCGCAAACACATCGTTACACTTGTGAATCGAATAGGATTATCACGATAACTGTATAGCAAGCGATTTAGGCTATGAATGAATCCAAACGATAATTGACTCATAACAAAATCGTAACAGGATTAATCAAATAGGGTTTGTTATAGATTTCGATCGTTGATCATTGCACAGTAAGCAAAACAAGATCGATTAATTTTGATCACAATCATTTCAATTAAATGAATCGTATCAGGGTTTGACTGATTCATTTCACAAATTTGAAATACATATCATCAATTATAATCTGAACTCAACTCATAGGACAAACTTGCCAAATTAGAACAAAAGCGAATCGATTAGCTAAGATTTTCACATAGTTGTTATGGTTCGGATTCATTTCCAATTCGGGTGCGAATGTTATTTGAGCGTAATGTTTTTATCAAAGAAACAGAGTCATTATCCTTAACTTGGAAACAATCAAATATAGAACAGCATACGACACAACATCGTAATAAATATCTTCCCGAAAACATTTACCAGTCGTAGCATACCAATGAAATCGAATCCGAGAAAAAATCGTAACAATCAAACTCAATCAAATCATTTGCGAACCATAGCATATGGATCATAACAGAACCAAATCCGAACATGATTATGTTCTAAACTGAATATGAAAAATTTCCTTTTCAAATCGGATACAAATCAATTCATTTGAAGGCAAACTATTAATTTTGTCACCTTAACGAGGCAAGCCAATCAATCAAATTCAAGCAAAGATCACTCAAATCTAATCAAAATCTATTGATTTCTATACTGGGAATAATCAGATTGTATATCGAATCGAAATTTCTTTTTATTCAAAGCAAAGCTATATATAGAATGCACGCAATATGACAGAGCCATTCAAGATATGAACAGAACTGTTTAAAAACTGAATTGAAAACATTATATCAACCTAGATTATTTACAAAACAAAACGATGTGAAAACCATACCTGTGTAGTGACGAGGCTACTTGCTTATACCAGCTTTGAGTTTACAACAGACATGGCTGATTCCACATTTTTAAACAGGATGGAGCCGATTGTCTTTTGTTTTTTATCTGTTGCTTGTAGCTTGGCCTTTTGACTGGTTAGCAGTGCAATCTGGTCTTCCAGAGATTGAATCCTTGACTGAAGTATATCAATAAAATATCGCTCTAACCATGAATTGCATTGGTCACAGGGTGACTGTGTGGGTTTAGACAGAGCAGGTGAGGGTTTGGGCAAATGACCGAGGGTTTCACAAGGCAACTTAATGCCTGGGTAGTTAGGGTCATCCTTTAGGCAGGGGGGTAGGTTTGATACAAAATCATATGAGGGTTCGACACACAAACCTTGTGAATAGGGGTATTCGCTAGCCAAGAAATGCTCCACTTCAGAATCAGAGTCCTCACTCAAGACGATAAGGTTTGGATCAACATGGGGTTTTGGCTTGTTCCTTGCCATCCATGAAATCAAACGTGCATTCTTTTTCCCTTTGGCATTTGCAGCAAGGTTTGCCTTGATATTTCTGCTCATAGGCTTTGCAATGGCTTCTGCACTCTTAGCTACAGTGTCGGGTAAGTCCATAGGAGGGTCAGCAGAGGGTTTAGTCAGTAGGAGGTGCAAGGGTATAGGCGGTTCAGCCTTAGTCTCAGTTACCACAGGTTTATCAACCTGTATAGGGTCATTGTCCTCAAAGCCATTACGGGCGATTAAGGCCTTCCAACTGTCACCCAGAAAACTCAAATGATAAACAACGATGAGCTTAATAAGCCCATGATGAAACAGGTTGTTATCAACCTTGTGCCTTTTATATTTTTTGGACATTTTATACAGGCTCCGTTTAAAATAGAACGACATGTTTAGGGGATACCCTATAAAAACCATCAATAGACGTAGGTGGTAAAGGAACACAAGCCCGTATCGACCTTCACAGGTCACAAAATTCTTGATTATCATTAATAAATCATGGCATCATTGTTTAAGCATAGTTACGTACATACCTCTATCACAGGAGGTGATTTTGCGCGATTGAAACAACAATGTACATGGCACTTCCTCGACCTTGCAATTCTTAAACCAGCACTGTCCCGAAGTAGGTAACCCCGTGGCTGACCTGATAAACTGTTCATCAATCTCTAACTATATATATCCGACCTTGGCTCGACAGTCATCGAAGGTCATGGCAAACTGTCGAGCTACGCAAAGGTTAAAACCCTCAAAACGTTTCACGAAGGTAAGCCATGCACTGTCTGCCAAATCTTGGTGGGCATTGTCAAACATCAACAGGGCTTGACTGCCATTGGGTTCCACTCACACGACTGGTGCCATGGAGCCGAATGCATGGTAAGGGAAGGGTTTCAATCACCAACACATATAGTAACAGAGCTACCCGAACCAACATCAATGAATGAGCCAAAAGGGGTAATCATAAATGCGCGCATGCGAAGGTGGTGGAGTCTGCCATGCATAATATTGATTATTCCAGTACAACCGCCAAATTTTCATAGCTGCTTACTCCATAATAATAGTTCAACCATTAATTCATGTGTACAACCAATAAAATCAAAGGTGTATACCAATACGCGCAAGTGTTATACCATAGTGTTTAAAAATCCGACATACAAATCAACTATGCGCCAATGTATATAATCAAAAGTTTAATCAAAGTGCCAAACAGAATTCATATGGTTGACTAGCCAAATTTATGAAAAGGTTATCATAAGGGTTATATCATATGTATATAAAAAATTTAATCAAAACCCCTATGCATTTTCATATAATCAATAATCAGGCAAGTCATAAAAAGTGTAAATCCAAAGGCTAAATGCCTTCAATAAAACCAAATCGAAGTATGAGAACCGATCAAAGGATATTGCCAGTCATGTAATAATCAATAAAAGGTAAGCGCAATAGGCATAATGACAAAAGAAATAACCACAGTTCAGATAATGATCGAAAAACAACTTCGAAAGGAGAATTTTTCACGCTTACAGTCATGAAAACTTAACGAAGACAAATGTGTAAATGTCGTCTATTTGAAAAATGCGACGAAAACTTGATGTTCGCAAGACATAGGTGTAGGCAGCTTATAGGATAATAGAAAAAGGTGAATTGGCTGCCAACAATGGCAACACACTGGTAGAGGCAGTTATCTCTGCAAAAGTAACAAATTTAGATTAGGACAGTCGAGAAAATTTCAACTCAAAAATAACAACCAGAAAATTATACAAACATCATCGTAAATCATCTTTTCCAGCAGTGTTTTAAAAGATGAAAACAATAACAGTCTTAAGATCTTCAAGTGACGATATTAAAGATAAAATCTTCAATACTGTTGGCATAGCCACTGTTGCCAGCAGGCGTTCATAGCCTCGACAAGGTTTCCATTTAACCCACTCTAACATTTGTATCCTGTCAAGAAGTTCTAGATTAGAATAAAGGACATTAAAGAGGTTTCTTCTATTTTTTTGTAGATTTTCATGTACCCAACATTGCTTCGCTACCAGCGGGCCTATTCAGTACCCCAACGAAGTTGTCTTGGCGTCATGCATGAATTTACCCACTGCCAGCAGACCTGTTCCGTATCCCGGGGGGTTTACAAGCACTTCCCACAGTTCTTATTAATAATTTTATTTTGTTTTTATTTTATAGATATATAGTTGAGTGGGGTGATGCTAAAAATCTTGATGTTTTAACATATTTTTTCAGACCTCATCAGGATTTTTTAGAACTATCCTTTATTAAGCTCCAGAGATGTTTTATTTACAAAACAACTTCCTACGACAGGGAGACATCTTTTGAGTCATTCCTTTACGGAAAAGGGATAGTGTAAAAAAATAATAGATGATAATGACCAGCTTTGCTCAGAGATTGAAATCAGTAAACTTCTTTCAAACAACAAAATTTTCCAACACAAATATCAATTTCAGCAATATATCATTGATGTTTGTACAAATTTTCAGAAGTTATTTCAGCGAAGAAGTTTTCTATCGTCTTTGTCTGAATAGCTCAGTGTACAGGTATGTGTATGGTTCAAAAAACACAAACTGATAAATTCAAATGAAAATAAAAAAACAACGAAAAAGCAAACAAAAGCAAAAATATATACATAATATACAAGGGTAATTATCAAGCAAAGTATCTTTTCAGGGCTTGGCCATTCACCGAATAGGTGTCAAGCTGCCCTCCAAGATTCTGCAATCGAAAGGAACTAGGGCCCAACTTTTCAGCAATTAAAAATGGCCCAAGCCATAAGTTTTGAAACTTGGTGTGCTCACCCTTTCCTTCGTGTGGTTTGTCCCACTTCAAGACGAGATCGCCTACTTCAAAATTCCTATCAGAAGCATAATTAGAATTGAACCAGCTTTTAATCAATTGTTGATGTTGATATAACTTACGCTTAGCTTGGGATCTTACTTCTTCCAACTTCATCAAAGCGTTAATTCGACTTTCTAAAGGGGGACAATCTTCTTCTTGGACTTTTTGTGACAACTGAAGCGAAGGAAGAAGAATGTGAGGTGGCAGAATTGCTTCTCTACCATAAACGAGAAAAAAGGGGGAGTTACCTATAGTGGCTTTGGGTGTTACCCTATCATACCATAGTGCGTTCAGTAGTGCATTGTGCCAGTTCTTGTGATTTTCAGCCATGGTTCTCTTGATAACTTTAATCAAGTTCTTGTTTGTTGATTCTACTAATCCGTTGCCCTGGGGGTAGTAACTAGCAAAATACTTTAGCTTTATTCCTTTCTCAAAAGAAAACTCACTCATCTCAAGAGAAGAAAAGTATGAAGCATTGTCAAAGACTAGACAGTCAGGGATACCGAAACGAATGATAATATTCGAGTTTAGAAAAGCGATTACCTGACTGGTGTTAACAGTTCTTAGCACAACAGCTTCAGACCATCGTGTAAAGTAATCTATGGTTGTCACAATATAATTATGCTATTGTGAGGATGGAGGGTTAACTGGACCTATGATATCACGGCCCCATTGCTGGAAAGGAGAATCTACTGAAACGGGTTGCAAGGGAAAGGATGGTTTTTGCAACCGCCCTGATGCTTTCTGACAGATGATACATTTACGACACAAGGTATGGGTGTCCCTAAAAAGTGTAGGCCAGTAATAACTGGCTCTTAAGACCTTATGAGCAGTGGTGTCACCACTGAAGTGACCACCAGCTTCTCCTGCATGCAACTCAAGCAAGACATTTTCTTCTTCGTCTTTCTCGAGACAGCGCATTAGTACGCCGTCAAAATTTTGACGAAACAGTACATCGTTAATCAGATGAAAGGAGGCAGAATTTAGCCTCAATGCTCTTCTCTTGGTGGGGTCAAGGTGACTGGGTGCTGACCCATGTTCAAGACAGAATCTAATATCGTTGTACCAGGGACTAACGAGGTTTTGTGCGCAAGAAATTAGGATTTGATCACTTTGTCCTAGGTTTGACGTATCGCTATCTTCTTGCTGTCTTGTTTCCAAATCAACAACCAACTTACACAACCCTTGGCCTCTCATAATCTGAGCTGGGGTAATCTCTAAGTCATTTTCCTGCAAGGAGGTGATCCAGTTAGCTCTCTTGTCTCCTAACTCCTTCTGCACTAACAAGTTCCTTACGGCAAGGTAGGGGACAATGACTTTCGTCCTTGACTTCAAAAGATAGGATCGGGAATGCTTGACTACTTTGAAAATAGTGTAGGCTTGCCGATCAATGGCTAGGTAGTTAAGTTCAGCACCTTTGAAAGCAGAGCTCATAAAGGCGATGAGTACTTCGTTTCTCTCGGAATTCTTCCGAGTTACGACTGTGGCATAGGAACGGTCAGAGGCAAAAGTATAGAGTGTAAAATCTTGAGAGAAGTCAGGGCTCATGAGAGACGGAGAGTCTATTATGGCCTTCTTTATGGCATTAAAAGCTTGATTTTCTGTGGTTCCCCAGTGATAATGCGTGTCTTTCTTAATCAGGTTCTGTAGAGGTATGACCATTTCGAAGAAACTGGGGACGAATCTTCTCACGAAATTAATCTGGCCTAAGAAAGACTACATAGATTTTTTGGATGTAGGTGGGGGAAGTTTAGCGATGACTTGATTCCTTTCGGCATCAATAATCATCCCATCACTAGACACAATGAATCCTAGTAATTTACCCTGTTCTACTACAAAGATGGACTTTTTGGGGTTCAAGGAGATGTCGTATTTACGACATCGTAGCAGAACGACTCGTAAGTGAGCTAGATGATCGTCTTTGTTTTTAGAATAAACGGTCACATCATCTAAGTAAACCATGATGGAGTGATTGATTAAGCCTCGAAAAGCAATGTCCATTGCTCTCTGAAAGGTAGCACCAGCGTTAATCAATCAAAAGGGCATTTTGCGATAAGCATAAGTGCCCCACGGAGTACGGAAGGTAGTTTTGAGTTGGTCTGGCAGAGACATCAAGACTTAGTTGTATCCAGAGAAACCATCCAATAAAGATAGCCTCTCGGAACCAGATACCTGTTGAAGGATCTGTTCCATGGGTGGGACAAGATAATTGTCTTTGTCAGACGCTCTATTGAGGTTTCAGAAATCGATGCAAAGTCGAATTTCCCCATTTTTCTTCCGAACTGGGACAAGGTTGGACACCCATTGAGTGTGCCTAACAGGAAAAATTATTTCAGCACTTAGGAGTTTATTCAATTCTTTTTGAACGGCCGGTTCTAGTTTCTGGTGCATCTTCCTCAGTTTCTGTTGGAAGGGTAAGGTTTGGGGCTTCATCGGGATGACATGCTGTATGATATTAGGATCGAACATTTTGGGATCATCATACATCCATGCAAATACATCCTTAAATTCTTTAAATAATTTAACAAAAGTAGTTTTTTCTTGTCTAGAACATCCCAAGCCTAAGTTAATGCACTGAGGATTTTCACTAGTTCGTAAATTGACTTTTTCATAAGACAACGAGGAACTATTAGTTTTACAATTGCCCGTCTTTTTAAATTTATCTTCGAAATCATAAAACTTCTCTAATATAACTATGGATTTGGGTATGGAATTTACAATGTCCGACAGAGCTTCAGGAGATTTCGGATCAGGTATTACTGGAAAATCGTGCAAATTGTCATCGTGTGTGCGTTCATCTATCACCGCACCTTGAAAGGTTTCTTCCATGTGCAGAAAGTTAATGATCTACTGATCATCGTCAAATACTCTCCAGTTTGTGATATTGTTAGGAACATATGGTCGAAACGAAAGCTCGACGGAGAATGCGTCTGGGGATAAGCCTTCTACAGGAAGAAGTTTAGAGGCTACATTAGCTAATAGATCTGCTTCAACATTATTTAGTCTAGGAATGGAATTTATATTGAAAGCATAAAATTTGTTCATTAAACTCCATACCTCAGACTGGTAACTTTTGAGATGCGGGGAAAGAAAATATATAAAGTCTCTTACCTGCCTAACCACTATTTCAGAGTCGCCAAATACAACTAGGTTTTGAATGTTCATATCCAGGGCTTTTCTGAGACCTTACAGTAAAGACTCATATTCTGCAGTATTGTTAGTACATTCAAATTCTAGTCTACAAGCCATTAATGTCTTGTTACCTGCCAGATCGATAATGATGCAACCTACTCCAGCTCCTTCTTTAGATTTAGAACAGTCGAAATATAGAGACCAAATTTGGTTTCCATTGGGCACATGGGACTGTTGTATGGAATTTGTTGGTTGCATATATGCTACGATCTTGGATTGCTGCTCCGGATTGATGATAGGTGAGAACTCGGCCATGAAATTGCCAAAGAAGGTGTCCATCCCTTGGACTTCGGGTGAATCAGCAGAAGGTGTATATGGTTCGTTAGGATCGTTTAAATCTGTGACCGTGAACTTAAGGTAATGCTCATGATTCACTCGGATCTTGTTAGGCTTACAGTTCTCTGGAAGCCATAAGTGAGACCAGTCCGTCGCGAAGTAACCATGTAGCTGCTCCGACTAGTCCCTGCTCAAAAATAGACCATACACTTCTGGAATATCCACAACGATTATCTCAATAACCTGATGGACCTTTGGGTTAGACGATAATCTAATCAATACATTTTTTAGTTCGCCTATAACTTTGAAATTTTTTCGATCAAGATGTATGATTTTTAAAGTAGATGGTTCCACTTCAGCGTTAATCTTTTGGCAAACAGACCAATGCATCACATTGGATGACGCTCCTGAGTCCACCATACAATTATGCACATTTCTGTTGAAAATCTCGAAAGTTAAAAGAAATGGAGGTACACTGTTGCGAGTACTAGGGGTAGTAGCTTGTGGCTTCTTACTCGCAATTTCTAAGGCTACTTCATCTACATTATTTACATTATTTACATTATTTACAGGGACTACAGGAAGGCTTGCTTTATCTTGAGGATCAAGATTATTTTTAGTGGAAGTCTTCTGTGGAACTTTTCTTTGCACAACCTTGTTACCATTTGAATTACTATTCTTACCATTCTCTGAAATATTTTGCAACATTTTTTGTAACAGAAATGGAAACTTCAATAACTCATAAATAGAAATGTTAGCCCTTAATTTTTTAAGATCTTCAACAACATCATAATCTAAGTTAGGGCTGACATTACTCTGTTTAGTTTCTGCTGATTTAGATGGCTTTGGAGGTGAGGTTGTAGTGTTCTCGGTAGAAGGCTTGTTTGATGTCTTACTCCTAGTGTTATAAGGGTCAAAAGTCTCGAAGTTAGCTTGAAAGATGCTATCCGAGAAGTGTCCAAATATGTTTGGAGAAGACTCTTCTTCTTGAACTGTTTCCTGTTCAACTTCCTCCTGAGGGATCTCAGGGGGCATCAAGTTATCTTGGGCTTCTAGAATTGTTTGAAGAGCACATTGCAAACTTTTCAGATCTAAGCCTTCGGGGTTTGGATTAGGTCGGTTGGTGGGAAAAGGCTTTCGGAAAGGAGGTTTGTAGAGTCCTTTACTCGAGGAAGCTTCTTCGGTCGACCTTTTTAAGTCTATAACTTGATTCGACAGTTTTTGAACAACTTTAGTTAAATTTTCCAAATCGGGATCAAACTTGGGAAGCCATTTCTCCGGGTGCTTTGGTAAAGGGTGATGAGCTCCAGGTACAGCCACAACATCCTGGTCCAACCAGGGTCTAGCAGGGTTGTTCTGATTTTCCATTGGGGTAGTGGGTGTGGAAGGCTGAGAAGGTGAATTGCCTTCGTCAGAAGAGGAATCTCCTCCAGAAGAGGAAGGAGATGAAGGAGGTGGTGAAGGAGGTATCCCAGATCCTCCTGCAACAGGATTTATGATTGGATCTATGGGATTCACAGTGAGGTTATTGTCACCTAATTGTTCTCTGATATCAGAGAAATCTAAAGGTTGACCCCACGGACGGTTTAGTTGCCTAAGACGAGCTAAGGCACTGTGTGTTTTAATGAGATATTGATGAACAATCTCTTGTATGTCACCACCTGTAGGATTAGGGGTTGTTGGCTCAACTGTGATTTGTGGATCATCGGTTGAAGTAGTTGTTGTTTGAAGGGGAATATTATCGTGTGAATGGATTCTAGTCACTATAGGTGAGCAATTAGGGGGGGGAGGAGTCCTACGACCACCTCATGCCATTAATTAAGTCCAGGCCCTCCTTCTAGCGCCATTTGTTGACGGGCGAAATCGATCGTCCGTCAACTGGAAGAGTGGAACCGGTTCGGGGTTGTCTAATAACCAAAGCCGTTTGGAATGAACCACCGTGACGGGTTTAGCGGCTCCTTTAGCCGATCTAAGGTCCTAGGAAAAACCAAAGAGAAAACTAATCTAAACTAACTAATCTAACTAAAACTAAACTAACTAAAACTAAATAAAACAAACAAACTAAAACTAAATAAAACAAACTAAACTAACTAACAATAAATAAAACGAACTAATCTAAGTAATCTAATTAAAACTAACTATTAAACAAACTAACTAATCTACTATTTCTATCTATACAAACTACTAACTTATTCACAAAATATACAATATCTACAAAATACAGATTTAAATAAAACCTGGAAAACTCATTTTCTTTCTGCCCTAAGATAGAGAAAGATATTTTTGTTGATTTTTTGATTTTATGAACAAGAAATAAAACTTACTGAAATTAAATGATCTAATATACTAACTAACTAAAATACTAACAAATATACTAAATAAATAAATAAAAAACAGACCTGGAAACGCTCCAGATTTGTCCTGTGTATGATGACTTTGAAGTTGGTCGGAGGAAGGAAACTCGCACCAGATGATCCAGAAGACTCTCGTAAATGATAGCTGCAATGCTCTTTGAGTTTATTTACAGGAAAAACAAGACATAAAAAATCATAACAATTATATGATTTATAAATCTCTGCAATTAGGTAAACTTGTTATGAAAAAACTTATACTTAATAACTCAGTTGATGAAGAAGA
Source organism: Picea engelmannii (assembly GCA_009831015.1). Lineage (NCBI taxonomy): Eukaryota > Viridiplantae > Streptophyta > Pinopsida > Pinales > Pinaceae > Picea > Picea engelmannii. Next base: position 109,119 of record ML813950.1, read on the forward strand.
GAAATCTGTCATTCACAAACTGAATCAAGTAATCGCTACGTTTTATAAGTACTGGAAGAAATCAGATATGGATTATATTGATTAAATCATATCATTTGCAAAAGACTAAGATAGCTAAAGTAGTCATTAACCAAATGCAAATTGATACACATAAACATGAAACAAAATATCGATATTATGAAAAGCTAAAGCTGTAGCAGAACATCAAATTCTATCTCAGTCTGTATTAAAATTCCATATCCTTGTTCTCCCACCAAATGAGGATGATCCTTATTACAAAAATAATAAGTATTTATAAGTTTTTCCACAGGGTAAAGCCTCCCTGTGGAAGTTATCAAATAGTTTACATAATCTGGGAAGATATTCCCAAAATCAACTAAACTAGGAAACTAAAATGAAACTAAAGCATCTAAATATCTTCTAAAATGTCCATCAAATCCCATGCAATTTCGAATTCACCTGAAACAGGTCAGAAATAGACAAGTTAGAGAGATATTTTATTAATAAAACAATAAAAATCTAATTCTACAGACTTAGCTACGGAATCATCTGATTCTGTAGCTAGTCTAAAATAATATACAGAATCAGAATTGAAATTAAATCAAATCTTTTAAGAAATTCCATTCAATTGACATCCAATAATTATTTGAGAATGGATCATAAATTGAAATCGATATTCTATTATGAACTCAAACAGGATCCACATCATAAACCGAGTACAGATATAGGAATACTCTATTTCGATTATAGTCATAAATCAGGTAAATGAAATCATATGAAACAGAATCATAATCATTTCTCAACAAATCAAATCCATCTATTATGAAATTGTTTTGATATTCAATTGAAAATGGAACAAATCGTAAACACATCGTTACACTTGTGAATCGAACAGGATTATCACGATAACTGTATAGCAAGCGATTTAGGCTGTGAACGAATCCAAACAATAATTGACTCATAACAAAATCATAACAGGATTAATCAAATAGGGTTTGTTATAGATTTCGATCATTGATCATTGCACAGTAAGCAAAACATGATCGATTAATTTTGATCACAATCATTTCAATTAAACGAATCGTATCAGGGTTTGACCGATTCATTTCACAAATTTGAAATACAGAGCATCAATTATAATCTGAACTCGACTCAGGAAAAACTTGCCAAATTAGAACAAAAGCGAATCGATTAGCTAAGATTTTCACATAGTTGTTATGGTTCAGATTCATTTCCGATTTGGGTGCGAATGTTATTTGAGCGTAATGTTTTTATCAAAGAAACAGAGTCATTATCCTTAACTTGGAAACAATCAAATATAGAATAGCATACGACACAACATTGTAAGATATATCTTCTCAAAAACATTTACCAGTCGTAGCATACCAATGAAATCGAATCCGAGCAAAAATCGTAACAATCAAACTCGATCAAATCATTTACCTATCATAGCATATGGATCATAACAGAACCAAATCCGAACATGATTATGTTTTAAACTGAATATGAAAAATTTCCTTTTCAAATCGGATACAAATCAATTCATTTGAAGGCAAACTATTAATTTTGTCACCTTAACGAGGAAAGCCAATCAATCAAATTCAAGCAAAGATCACGCAAATCCAATCAAAATCTATTGATTTCTATACTGGGAATAATCAGATCGTATATCGAATCGAAATTTCTTTTTATTCAAAGCAAAGCTATATATAGAATGGACACAATATGACAGAGCCATTCAAGATGTGAACAGAACTGTTTAAAAACTGAATTGAAAACATTATATCAACCTAGATTATTTACAAAACAAAACTATGTGAAAACCGTACCTGTGTAGCGACAAGGCTGCTTGCTTATACCAGCTTTGAGTTTACAACAGCCGTGGTTGATTCCACATTTTTAAACAGGATGGAGCCGGTTGTCTTTTGTTTTTTATCTATTGCTTGTAGCTTGGCCTTTTGACTGGTTAGCAGTGCAATCTGGTCTTCCAGAGATTGAATCCTTGATTGAAGTATATCAATAAAATATTGCTCTAACCATGAATTGCATTGGTCACAGGGTGACTATGTGGGTTTAGACAGAGTAGGCGAGGGTTTGGGCAAATGACCGAGGGTTTCACAAGGCAACTTAATGCTTGGGTAGTTAGGGTCGTCCTTTAGGCAAGGGGGTAGGTTTGATACAAAATCATATGAGGGTTCGGCACACAAACCTTGCGAATAGGGGTATTCGCTAGCCAAGAAATGATCCACTTCCAAATCGAAGTCCTCACTCAAGACGATAGGGTTTGGCTCAACAGGGGGTTTTGGCTTGTTCCTTGCCATCCGTGAAATCAAATGTGCATTTGTTTTCCCTTTGGCGTTTGCAGAAAGGTTTTCCTTGAGCTTTTTTCTCATAGGCTTTGCAATGGCTTCTGCACTCTTAGCTACAGTGTTGGGTAAGTCAATAGGAGGGTCGACAGAGGGTTTAGGCAGTAGGAGGTGCAAGGGTATAGCTGGTTCAACCTTAGTCTCAGTTACCACAGGTTTATCAACCTGTATAGGGTCGATGTCCTCAAAGCCATTACGGGAGATGAAGGCCTTCCAACTGTCACCCAACAAACTAAAATGATAAACAACGATGAGCTTAATAAGCCCATGATGAAATAGGTTGTTATCAGCCTTGTGCCTTTTATATTTTTTGGACATTTTATACAGGCTCCGATGAAAATAGAACGGCATGTTTAGGGGATACCCTATAAAAACCATCAATAGACACAGGTGGTAAAGGAACACACGCCCGTATCGACCTTCACAGGTCACAAACTGCTTGATTATCATTAATAAATCGTGCCATTGTTGTTTAAGCATAGTTACGGGCATACCTCTATCACAGGAGGTGATTTTGCGTGATTGAAACAACAATGTCCACGACACTTCCTCGACCTTGCAATTCTTAAACCAGCGCTATCCCGAAGTAGGTAACCCTGTGGCTGAGCTGATAAAATATTCATCAATCTCTAACTATATATCTCCGACCTTGGCTCGACAGTCATCGAAGGTCATGGAAAACTGTCGAGCTATGCAAAGGTTAAAACCCTCAAAACGTTTCACAAAGGTAAGCCATTCACTGTCTGCCAAATCTTGGCGGGCATTGTCAAACATCAACAGGGCTTGACTGCCATTGGGCTCCACTCACACAACTGGTGCCATGGAGCCGAATGCATGGTAAGGGAAGGGTTTCAATCACCAACACATATAGTAACATAGCTACCCGAACCAACAACAATGAATGAGCCAAAAGGGGTAAGCATAAATGTGCGCATGCGAAGGTGGCGGAGTCTGCCATGCATAATATTGATTATTCCAGTACAATCGCCAAATTTTCATAGCTGCTTACTCCATAATAATAGTTCAACCATTAAGTCATGTGTACAACCAATAAAATCAAAGTTGTATACCAATACGTGCAAGTGTTATACCATAATGTTTAAAAATCCGACATACAAATCAACTATGCGCCAATGTATATAATCAAAAGTTTAATCAAAGTGCCAAACAAAATTCATATGGTCGACTAGCAAAATTTATGAAAAGATTATCATAAGGGTTATATCATATGTATATAAAAAATTTAATTAAAACCCCTATGCATTTTCATATAATCAATAATCAGGCAAGTCATAAAAAGTGTAAATCCAAAGGCTAAATGCCTTCAATAAAACCAAACCGAAGTATGAGAACCGATCAAAGGATATTTCCAGTCGTGTAATAATCAATAAAAGGTAAGTACAATAGGCATAATGACAAAAGAAATAACCACAGTTCAGATAATGATCGAAAAAAAACTTCAAAAGGAGAAGTTTTCACGCTTACAGTCATGAAAACTTAACGAAGACAAATGTGTAAATGCGGCAAGAAATGAAAATGTCGTCTATTTGAAAAATGCAATGAAAAATCGATGTTCGCAAGACATAGGTGTAGGCAACTTACAGGATAATAGAAAAAGGTGAATTGGCTGCCAACAATGGCGACACACTGGTAGAAGCAGTTATCTCTGCAAAAGTAACAAATTCAGATTAGGACAGTCGAGAAAATTTCAACTCAAAAATAACAACTGGAAAATTATACAAACATCATCGTAAATCATCTTTTCCAGCAGTGTTTTAAAAGATGAAAACCAATAACAGTCTTAAGATCAGCAAGTCACGATATTAAAGATAAAATCTTCAATACTGTTGGCATAGCCACTGCTGCCAGCAGGCGTCCATAGCCTCGACAGGGTTTCCATTTAACCCACTCTGACATCTGTATCCTGTCAAGAAGTTCTAGATTATAATAAAGGACATTAAAGAGGTTTCTTCTATGTTTTTGCATATTTTCATGTACCCGACATTGCTTCGCTACCAACGGGCCTGTTCCGTACCCCGGCGAAGTTGTCTTGGCATCATGCATGCATTTACCTATTTCCAGTAGAACTGTTTAGTATCCCGGTGGGTTTACAAGCACTTCCCAGAGCTCTTATTAATAATTTTATTTTGTTTTTCTTTTATAGATATATAGCTGAGCGGGGTGATGCTGAAAATCTTGATATTTTAACATATTTTTTCAGACCTCATCAGAATTTTTTAGAATTGTCCTTTATTAAGCTCCAGAGATGTTTTATTTACAAAACAACTTCCTACGATAGGGAGACATCTTTTGAGTCATTCCTTTACGAAAAAGGGACAGCGTAAAAAGATAATAGATGGTCATGACCAGCTTTGCTCAGAGATTGAAATCAGTAAACTTCTTTCAAACAACAAAATTTTCCAACACAAATATCAATTTCAACAATATATCATTGATGTTTGTACAAATTTTCAGAAGTTATTTCAGCGAAGAAATTTTCTATCGTCTTTGTCTGAATAGCTCAGTGTACAGGTATGTGTATGGTTCAAAAAACACAAACTAATAAATTCAAATGAAAATAAAAAAACAACGAAAAAGCAAACAAAAGCAAAAATATATACATAATATACAAGGGTAATTATCAAGCAAAGTATCTTTTCAGGGCTTGGCCATTCACCGGATAGGTGTCAAGCTGCCCTCCAAGATTCTGCAATCGAAAGGAACTAGGACCCAACTTTTCAGCAATTAAAAATGGCCCAAGCCATAAGTTTTGAAACTTGGTGTGCTCACCCTTTCCTTCGTGTGGTTTGTCCCACTTCAAGACGAGATCGCCTACCTCAAAATTCCTATCAGAAGCAGAATTAGAATCGAACCAGCTTGTAATCAATTTTTGATGTTGATCTAACTTATGCTTAGCTTGGGCTCTTACTTCTTCCAACTTCATCAAAGCGTTAATTCGACTTTCTAAAGGGGGACAATCTTCTTCTTGGACTTTTTGTGACAACTGAAGTGAAGGAAGAAGAATGTGAGGTGGCAGAATTGCTTCTCTGCCATAAATGAGAAAAAAGGGGGAGTTACCTATAGCAGCTTTGGGTGTTACCCTATCATCCCACAGTGCGTTTAGGAGTGCATTGTGCCAGTTCTTGTGATTTTCAGCCACGGTTGTCTTGATAATTTTAATCAAGTTCTTGTTTGTTTATTCTGCTAATCCATTGCCCTGGGGGTAGTAACTAGCAGAATACTTCAGCTTTATTCCTTTCTCCAAAGAAAACTCCCTCATCTCAAAAGAAGAAAAGTATGAAGCATTGTCAAATACTAGACAGTCAGGGATACCGAAATGAATGATAATATTCGAGTCTAGAAAAGTGATTACCTGACTGGTGTTAACAGTTCTTAGCGCAGCAACTTCAGACCATCGTGTAAAGTAATCTATGGCTGTCACAATATACTTATGCTGTTGTGAGGATGGAGGGTTAACTGGACCTATGATATCAAGGCCCCATTGCTGGAAAGGAGAATCTACTGAAACATGTTGCAAGGGAAAGGATGGTTTTTGCAACCGCCCTGATGCTTTCTGATAGATGATACATTTACGACACAAGGCATGGGAGTCCCTAAAAAGCGTAGGCTAGTAATAACTATCTCTTAAGACCTTATGAGCAGTGGTGTCTCCACCAAAGTGACCACCAGCTTCTCCTGCATGCAACTCAAGCAAGACTTTTTCTGCTTCGTCTTTCTCGAGACAGCGCATCAGTAAGCCGTCAAAATTTTGACGAAACAGTACATCGTTAATCAGATGAAAGGAGGCAGACTTTAGCCTCAACGCTCTTCTCTTGGTGGGTTCAAGGTGAAGGAGTGCTAGCCCATGTTCAAGACATAATATAATATCATCGTACCAGGGACTAACGAGGATTTGTGCGCAAGAAATTAGGCTTTGATCACTTTGTCCTAGGTTTGACGTATCGCTATCTTCTTGCTGTCCTGTTTCCAAATCAACAACCAACTTACACAACCCTTGGCCTCTCACAATATGAGCTGGGGTAATCTCTAAGTCATACTCCTACAAGGAGGTGACCCAGTTAGCTCTCTTGTCTCCTAACTCCTTCTGCACTAACAAGTTACTTACGGCAGGGTAGGGGACAATGACTTTCGTCCTTGAATTCAAAAGATAGGATCGAAAATGCTTGACTTCTTTCTTTGAAAACAATTTAGGCTTGCCGATCAATGGCTAGGTAGTTAATTTTAGCACCTTTGAAAGAAAAGCTCATAAAGGCGATGGGTACTTCGTTTCTCTCGGAATTCTTCTGAGTTAGGAATGCGGCATAAGAACGGTCAGAGGCAAAAGTATAGAGTGTAAAATCTTGAGAGAAGTCAGGGCTCATGAGAGATGGAGCGTCTATTATCTCCTTCTTTATGGCATTAAAATATTGATTTTTTGTGGTTCCCTAGTGATAATGGGCATCTTTCTTAATCAGGTTCTATAGAGGCCTAACCATCTCGGAGAAACTGGGGATGAATCTTCTCACGAAATTAATCTGGCCTAAGAAAGACTGCATGGATTTTTTGGATGTAGGTGGGGGAAGTTTAGCGATGACTTGAGTCCTTTAGGCGTCAATAATCATCCCATCACTAGACACAATGAATCCTAGTAATTTACCTTGTTCTACTACAAAGATGGACATTTTGGGGTTCAAGGAGATGCCATATTTACGACATCGTAGCAGAACGGCTCGTAAGTGAGCTAGATGATCGTCTTTGTTTTTATAATAAACAGTCACATCATCTAAGTAAACCACGACGGAGTGATTGATTAAGCCTCGAAAAGCAATGTCCATTGCTCTCTGAAAGGTAGCACCAACGTTAATCAATCCAAAGGGCATTTTGCGATAAGCATAAGTGCCCCACGGAGTACGGAAGGTAGTTTTGAGTTGGTCTGTAGGAGACATCAAGACTTGGTTGTATCCAGAGAAACCATCCAGTAAATATAGCCTCTCGGAATCAGATACCTATTGAAGGATATGTTCCATGGGTGGGACAGGATAATTGTCTTTGTCAGACTCTCTATTAAGGTTTCGGAAATCGACGCAAAGTCGAATTTTCCTGTTTTTCTTCCAAACTGGGACAAGGTTGGACACCTAGTGAGTGTGCCTAACAGGAAAAATTATTTCAGCACTTAGGAGTTTATTCAATTCTTTTTGAACGGTCCGTTCTAGTTTAGGGTGCATCTTCCTCAGTTTTTGTTGGAAGGGTAAGGTTTGGGGCTTCATCGGGATGACATGCTGTATGATATTAGGATCAAACGTTTTGAGATCATCATACGTCCATGCAAAGAAATTCTTAATTCTTTAAATTATTTAACAAAAGCAGCTTTTTCTTGTCTAGAACATCCCAAGCCTAAGTTAATGCACTGAGGATTTTCACTAGTTCGTAAATTGAATTTTTCATAAGACAACGAGGAACTATTAGTTTTACAATTGACCGTCTTTTTAAATTTATCTTCGAAATCATAAAACTTCTCTAATCTAACTATGGATTTGGGTATGGAATTTACCATGTCCGACAGAGCTTCAGGAAATTTCGGATCAGGTATTACTGTAAAATCGTGCAAATTGTCGTCGTGTGTGCGTTCATCTATCACTGTGCCTTGAATGGTTTCTTCCATGTGCAGAAAGTTAATGATCTGTTGATCATCGTCAAATACTCTCCAGTTTGTGATATTGTCAGGAACAGATGGTCGAAACAAAAGCTCGACGGAGAATGCGTCTGGGGATAAGCCTTCTGCAGGAAGAAGTTTAGAGGCTACATTAGCTAATAGATCTGCTTCAACATTATTTAGTCTAGGAATGGAATTTATATTGAAAGCAGAAAATTTGTTCATTAAACTCCATACCTCAGATTGGTAACTTTTGAGATGCGGGGAAAGACAATGTATAGAGTCTCTTACCTGCCTAACCACTATTTCAGAGTCACCAAATACAACCAGGTTTTGAATGTTCATATCCAGGGTTTTTCTGATACCTTGCAGTAAAGCCTCATATTCTGCAGTATTGTTAGTACATTCAAATTCTAGTCTACAAGCCATTAATGTCTTGTTACCTGTCGGATCGATAATGATGCAGCCAGTTCCAGCTCCTTATTTAGAATTATAAGCTGTTGGTTTCCATCGGGCACATGGGACTGTTGCATAGAAGATGTTGGTTGCATATATGCTACGATCTCGGACTGCTGCTCCAGATTAATGATAGGTGAGACCTCGGCCATGAAATTGCCGAAGAAGGTGTCCATCCCTTGGACTTCGGGTGAATCAACAGAAGGTGTATATGGTTCATTAGGATCATTTAAATCTGTGGCCGTGAACTTAAGGTAACGCTCATGATTCAATATGATCTTGTTAGGCTTACCGTTCTCTAGAAGCCATAAGTGAGACCAGTCCGTTGCGAAGTAACCATGTAGCTGCTCCGACCAGTCCCTGCTCAAAAATAGACAATACACTTCTGGAATATCTACAACGATTATATCAATAACCTAATGGACCTTTGGGTTAGACGATAATCTAATCAATACATTTTTTAGTTCGCCTATAACTTTGACATTTGTCCGATCAAGTTGTATGATTTTTAAAGTAGATGGTTCCACTTCAGCGTTAATCTTTTGGCAAACAGACGAAGGCATCACATTGGATGATGCTCCTGAGTCCACCATACAATTATGCACATTTCTATTGAAAATCTCGAAAGTTAAAAGAAATGGAGGTACATTCTTGTGAGTACTAGGGGTAGTAGCTTGTGGCTTCTTACTCGCAATTTCTAAGGCTACTTTATTTACATTATTTACATTATTTACATTATTTACAGGGACTACAGGAATGCTTCCTTTATCTTGAGGATCAAGATTATTTTTAGTGGAAGTCTTCTGTGGAACTTTGCTTTGCACAACCTTGTTACCATTTGAATTACCATTCTTACCATTTTCTGAAATATTTTGCAACATTTTTTGTAACAGAAATGGAAACTTCAATAACTCATAAATAAAAATGTTAGCCCTTAATTTTTTAAGATCTTCAACAACATCATAATCTAAGTTAGGGCTGACATTACTCTGTTTAGTTTCTGTTGATTTAGATGGCTTTGGAGGTGAAGTTGTAGTGTTCTCGGTAGAAGGCTTGTTTGTTGTCTTACTCCTAGTGTTATAAAGGTCAACAGTCTCGAATTTAGCTTGAAAGATGCTATCCGAGAAGTGTCCAAATATGTTTGGAGAAGACTCTTCTTCTTGAACTGTTTCCTGTTCAACTTCCTCCTGAGGGATCTCAGGGGGAATCAAGTTATCTTGGGCTTCTAGAATTGTTTGAAGAGCACATTGTAAACTTTCTAGATTTAAGCCTTCGGGGTTTGGATTAGGTCAGTTGGTGGGAAAAGGCTTTTGGAAAGGAGGTTTGTAGGGTCCGTTACTCGAGGAAGCTTCTTCGGTCGACCTTTTTAAGTCTATAACTTGATTCGACAGTTTTTGAACAACTTTAGTTAAATTTTCCAAATCAAAGTTTTCAGGTTGTGTTTTTCTTTGAGTAGGTCTGGGGAGAATTTCAATCTTCTTTTTGGAAGAAGAACTGGTCTCGGTATCATTGCTAGAAGAGTCCTTAAGACTAAGTATGTATTTTTCAATTTGGCTAGCCTCCTCGAAGGCTCCTAACAACGTGGCTTTCTTGGATCGTTTAACCCAAATAGCTATACTTTGATGCAAAGCTTTAGTGTAGTAAGCTATTATAAGACTCTCAGCAGGCATAGAATCTGCAGGGATTCGGTTTTTAAGTGTTAAGAATCTTTGATTAAAGTCTTTAACTTTTTATTTTGGGTTCATTTTTAAGCTTGAAAGATCCATGACTAAGACTTACGAAGGCTTACCATCTCCGAACTTTTCCAAAAAGCATGACTCAAACTTTTCCCAAGACACGATGGTATGGGGTTGTTGGGCAAAGTACCAAGTGGATGCATTACCCTCAAAAGTATAAGGGAACAACCTACAGACAATGTCTTCATGTTCAAAATTGTGGAGTCTAATGGCTAACATAAATTTTTTGATATGATCTTCAGCTATCTATTTTGAATCGGGATCAAACTTGGGAAGCCATTTCTTCGGGTGCTCAGGTAAAGGGTGCTGAGCTCTAGGTACAACCACAGCATCCTGGTCCAACCAGGGTCTAGCAGGGTTGTTCTGATTTGCCATTGGGGTAGTGGTTGTGGAAGGCTGAGAAGGTGAATTGCCTTCGTCAGAAGAGGAATCTCCTCCAGAAGAGGAACAAGATGAGGGAGGTGGTCAAGGAGGTATCCCAGATCCTCCTGCAGCAAGATTTATGATTGGATCTGTGGGATTCACAGTGAGGTTAGTGTCACCTAATTGTTCTCCGATATCAGAGAAATCCAAAGGTTGACCCCACAGATGGTTTGGTTGCCTAAGACGAGCTAAGGCACTGTGTGTTTTAATGAGAGATTGACGAACAATCTCTTGTATGTAACCACCTGTAGGATTAGGGGTTGCTGGCTCAATTATGATTTGTGGATCGTCGGTTGAAGTAGTTGTTGTTTGAAGGGGAATATTATCGTGTGAACGAATTCTAGTCACTATAGGTGAGCGATTAGGGTGGGGGAGGAGTCTTACGACCGCCTCGTGCCATTAATTAAGTTCAGGCCCTCCTTCTAGCGCCATTTGTTGACGGGCGAAATCGATCGTCTGTCAACTGGAAGAGTGGAACCGGTCCTGGGTTGTCTAATAACCCAAGCCATTTGGAATGAACTTGTTAACTCCCAAAATGAAACCGTCCTTTCGGTTGAATTTTGTGATGGATATCATAGCTTTAGGTAGTATCTTCAAGTCATTTTTGAGTTTTTTCAGCTGAGGAAATTTTTTGGTTTGGTGTGTCTCAGAAAATAATTGACCCATAAAGTCTTCTCTTTCAAAATTGTAATTTTTTACTTTCCACAGCTAACGTGTTTTCAAAAGGTTCATTGTGCATTGTGGAAAGTGCCCACTTTCAACAGCTAAGGAGATCGTTTCATCAGTTGGCGCGCTGTTGAAAGTGTCAAATCTTAAAAGGTTTTTAAAATCAGTTCTCGGGTGGCGCGCTGTCAAAGGTACATGCTTTCAACAGCTAAGGAGGGTCTTCTACAAAGCGGTGTGTTGTTGAAAGTACTTACTTTCAGCAGCTAACAGGGGTTTCTTCACAGAGTCGCGCACTGGTGAAAGTGGCAAGCGAGCGTTTGGCAGAGGCGCTCTCCATGGGTCGTTGTTGCACGAAGCGGGAATGACGTGCGTGATATCCACGTATGAAAACAATGATGATGTGATCACCCCCACGTCAGAGCAAATCCGAGGCATGCGCTGATAGGAGTGGGCAATCATGGAAGCTAAATCATGCATGTCAGATGTGACTGGAATTCCAATTCATTCCAGAAACCACACTCAATGTTCATCGCATTCAGAATGGAAAGTTCGTGTTTGGAGATGCAGGTACAGAGGAGGTACCGCCGACCTGAAACCATCAAATCAAACAGAGGTCTTGCATCACAAACCGTTTACAAAACACTGTCAAAGTTTTCATTTAATTCAAAACAGAGCCGAAGCCCGGACTGCTTTCAACAACGCAGAATCTCGGCCCGACTAGGCGGTTACATGGTTTACATTTGTCAAGTGTTTGAGCTCCAGAATGGAGAAAAAACGCAGTGGTGTTTTACTCAAACGAGAATTGGATAATTTATCCTTTTTGGAATCACATCCCGAGGTTCAAAGGTATTTTTCAAATGCTGGTCGCATGGAATTCGCTGAAAGGTTACAAGTTGGGTCTCACCAGGCCACTGCTGAAGCCTTCACCAAGACATTTGATGGCAACAAAGGTCACGTTGGCTCTGTAGAAATCAAGGTGGATGAGGCTGTTATTTCCGCAGCTACAGGATTGCCCAGAACTAGTCAAAAATGGCTTAAGACCACTGCTCCTAAGAATCTGGATTTCAGGGTCTATCTGAAGGATGGGTACAAGCACAAAGAGTGGAAAAAAGGTATGCTCTTTTCATATTTGGATGAAGAGTGGCAATATTTATTCAAAGGCATTCAACTATACATTACCTCAGAAGGAAGATACGATAAATTGATGATGTATCACTTTAAACTCATGGATCATTTTACAGGAAAGACCCTCATCAATTTGCCTTACTTCTTATACCACAGTTTGTCTAAAGTCTGCAAGAGAATTAAAGCTCAGCCTTTAAGCATGAAAGCTACTCTTTGTCACCTAGGCCTCATTAAATTGATTCTTCTGCAAGAATTGAAGCAACAGGGAAGGAGCTGGGAGCACTTCCTGTTCTGGGAAGGCTTTGAAACCCAGAACCAAACCGCAAATGAACAAATGGAAGGTGCAGGAAAGCTATCCTCTCCTCAGAGCAGCTCAAGAAGAAGAAGGGCCTTGTCAGGACCTTCAGAGGACAGGGTATCCAGATTGAAACCTCACAGTTTGAAAAGGAAATTGAATTTTGAACAGATTACAGAGCAGACTATACAGCAGGATTTAGGACACCCTACACAATAGAGTACAGGGAAGAACATCCTCAATTTACCTTACTCGGATTCAGAATCTGAGCAGAAAGACCATTGCCCTGCCATCAAGAGTTCTGAGCAATCAACAGAATGTGCTCAGAACTATGAAACATTAAAACATACAGAGCAGGGAGAATCGTCAAAAAACCCCAGATCAAATAAATCTCAGAGAATCA
>ML813951.1:6368-28783 GCA_009831015.1 Picea engelmannii
ATATATATATATATATATATATATTAATGAATTTTAATTTACTTTATAATAATTTTAAATTTTAAAACAACACAAATTATCAGGCCTAATGGTTAAGAACATGTTTTTCCTTCTTGTAGGTTATCGGTTCAAATCCACATGGGGGGTAAGGGTATGTACACCTCCATAGACTTTAGTAGTTTGTTTGTTGGGTGGAGGGGTTCCTTTGTCCCCAAAACAAGGGAGTCTCATACACAATGACATTCAAAACAAATTTTTATTATTATTAAATTATAATGAACAAAATGTATTAAAAATAAATAAATTTATCCATTTATTAATTCACACTACTAAGATATTTAATTTATTGTTTATTAATTCACACTATTATTCAATTTCTTGTTTATTAATTCACACTACTAGGATATTCAATTTCTTGTTTATCAGAGTCGGACCACATTATCCAAAGAGAAAATAACTTAATTCCATAGATGATTTTAGGGGCTAAATTTCACAAATGGGATAATTTTCCATGGTTTTTACCAAAAAAAGATTCGTCAATTTCCATTTTTCTAAAAACAATTTGCCCAAATTCCATAGAATAAAATTAGTTTAACTTAAAAATCGTCAAAATTTTATAGAAACTATATAAAATCCTTAGAAATTTGAATATTTTTACCAAACTATCACCAAACATTTTACATTCTTCATATTAAGGACTACTACGATTATCCCAAGTTTCTACATTTTAATATAAATTTCCATCCTTAAAATTATCCTTGCTTAATTCATAAAGTATAAGATTCTATCATTTGAAAAGAGCGGTGGCGAAAATAATACCTTGGCAAACATTCCACATTTCAATGAGAATTATATGCAAGCATGAGACACAACTGAAGAATGCACATCAACGAATACTTTAAGCAATCATGGGACAATTATCCTTATCTATTTCTTGGCATATAACCATTCGAAACAGTAACAAAGGGGTGAAGAACAAAACATTGGGAACCCACATTAGACTAGAACCACATGAAGGGAGTATTGATTATGTAATCATCCTTCCTCATATTGCATATATTTAAAGTCCTTAAGTGACTTCCTATGATTTCCTTCAAGCAACTTGTGGGTTGCTTATGGATTTCCCTCAAGCAACCCATAGGAATTTTCCAAAAATGATAAAAAATAATAAATGTACATTAAGTGTTGACCCTTAAGTGGAGAATGCAGGGTTTGTATACTTGTACAACCTATATGATCTCCATTCCCAACTAATTTAACTACCTTTTATGGTATAAATTTGAGTTATTTGTTGGGAGAAGGGGAAAGATACCATTGAGAGCAATAATATGTTGGATTAATTTTTAGGATCAACCTTGATTTTTATTTCTTTCCCCTTATCAAAGATTCTTGGTTCTGAAGTTATTTCTAACTTTTAGTTCGGATAAAACATTTCTTGGTTTTCTAAACCATAATAAAGTTGGAGATAATAGATATAGCAAAAATGGATGAGTGTGCAATACCCATGTTTCCCCCAACTTGTAAATATAACTATATCCTGCTAAATGACTGGGGAAGATTGATTATGTGTGGATGTTGGAATTGATGAACCTTTTGATAGAAGGTAATGTATATATTTTTCTATTACTAATTAAAATGAAAATTGTTGCATAACTGCTGAAGGGGTTTCCAAGGTAGATCATGATGCATGAGAGAGATGGTGAGGGGAACCAGTAATGGTTGAGATGAAACCTACCAGACTAGTACTTTGTTGTATTTAAATTGTTCAGACCCAAAAAAATCCTCTGACCCAGAGAAATAAATTACCAGTCATATTGGTAGTTGGGAAGTCTCCCTCAAGAGTCAATGAGGAGATGGGAAAAGTACCCATATGGATACTTCCTGACATCACCCACAAAATTGGGGATTGGACCTGTTGAGCACTCAACACACCCTAAAAAAGCCTATGCCAAATTTCAATTTTTGGGTACCACTTGATCTTTTGCACTGTCTAATTCGACTTCATTGTGAAAAAATGTTGCCTTTGATTATCATCTTGACTCTCATTAAGTCTTTCAAAGTTTGCTTGAATCTATGAAAACCCATGACTTAAAAGGCTTGACTTTAAATAATGAATCAACAGCCAAAATATTTCACCCGATTCACCCAAATTCGGCGTCGGAAGGAATTAAAAGATGAAATAAAATCACTCGAAAAAACCACAGTTGCTGAGTGCCAATCTTCACCAGCATCAACAAAAGAAAATTTTCTTTCGCGACAAGCATATGCAATGAACCTCAAATTTACCAAATAAAAAAAAATATATATTTCCATGGCATACATCAATTTCATTTAAGCTTAGAGTGTAAGTGTAGGAACGATTCAATTATGACCGTAAGGATATTATTACACCCATCTAATCTACTTCGAACAGAAAGCTTCTGTGGGTAAAATTCCCTCCATGATTCTGTTATTTCCCTTATTCCCTGCACCATTCTAGCATACTCAAAGTAAGAGGGCGATACAAACTTATCTCAAAGGATCCTTTGTTGTTCAAAGAGATAAAAGGATATCACCCTGAAGGGTTTAGAGTGAGGTAAAGAGTATAATCGTCCCGCAGGGGTCGAGATCCTGTGGAAAAACGCCAAATCCTCCTGACCAGATATCCTTAGAAGAACGAACGGTGAAAATTCGTCAGGAAAAAGACCGAAATCCAGTAGACTGTTAGATCCCATAGATCTGTTCAGAAGTTAAGGCTGATCGATCAAAACTCAGGAGGGTAACTATCATATAACTATAGAGGAACTGATGGTGTAAATTTCACCGGGAAAAGTACCGAAATCTCGTGAACCGTTGGATCTTATGATCGTTCACAAGCTCAGGAGGGTAACAACCGTTGGATGAGAAGCAACAGGAGCCATTGATATCGTTCTTAAAATTTCTACCAATTCGGAGTTGCCACGTTGGAGGAGGGGCCTGCTAGAGGACCATCCCATTCAAGACCCCACGTTTTCAAAACCCAAAACAAAATCAACACCCAAGAACTCCCGAATAAGATAACACGTCGGGGTTTCGGGGTTTAGGATTTCGTGTTTGGAAGTTCCAAACACTAAACCACCACAATAAGTGAAAAAGGACAGTGGGACCCACACATCGGGGTTTCAGGGTTCAGAACTTCGTGAGTTCCAGTGCCCAAACCACAACATATACAAACTTCCAAAATGCGAAAAAGGAAATGGTGGGACCCACATTTCGAGGTTTCAGGGTTTGAAACTTCGTGAGTTCCAATGTCCAAATATTGACATAAACAAACTTCCAAAATGCGAAAAGAGAAAAGTGGGACCCGCATTTCGGGGTTTCGGGGTTCGAAACTTCGCGAGTTCCAGTGTCTAAACATCATCAACATAAACAAACTTCCAAAATGCGAAAAGGAAAAGTGGGACCTACATTTTGGGGTTTCGGGGTTCAGAGTTTTGTGAATTCAATGCCCCAAACCTTACCTGCAACAACTCCCGAAATGAGAAAAAGGGGGAAGTTGGACTAGCACTTCGGGGTTTCGCAATTTTTCTAAATTCGCCAAAGACTTTAACTGTGAGAAGGTTAAACTGTTTTTATACAAACAAGGAAAGCATAAAAACTTTTGGTAGGTGTCAATTCTCAAGATTGTTCAGCATTCGATAAACCAAAGGGGTTTCCTAGATTTCTTTGACCTTCCAAATTTTGGTCAGTTTATACACATCTAGTATTTTGTTTCCAAATTATTATTGCATGCAACAAAATTGTTACACGGCAGGAAAGACGTAAATGTAGATAAATAAGAGTGTCCTGGTGATCCATAAGGTTCTTGCTATTTCCTAAAGTAAGAAAACAGGAAGTCCCTTTAAGGGGAAACTACTCGATCCCGATTTGCTCAGATTAGATCTGTTTAACACTTCAGTCACAGAAGTAAACCTATATCTGTACATTTGGTTTTCTTCAAGTGTACAAAGTATCCTAGTATTTTGATTGCAGATTAAACCTAATCTGTAGATGGATCATCTCTCTTAAACTCAACTTGTGTAAAAATAAATTTGCCTAGTACTTCTAGATTTCGGGAGGGACCACTCCAGGATTTTGGACTGTGAAAAAAATTTAGTTACCACGACGGATAGGTTATATCTATGAAAGGATTTCATCTTCTGCAACAAAACATATATTTCAGCAGGCAAGTGTAAACATTCCAGCAGATGAATTATAACTATATATATACATACAAATTTCCATTTATTCCTCACAGCGAACATATATGATCATTCAGAAACGTTTACATCAACGCAAATTAGATAGAATTCATTCAACAGATACAAGGTATCAATCAAGCATAGTCATTCATAATAGAGAGGGATAGATGAACATATCTGAATCCAATCTGCAGAAAGACAAAGAGAACAACCATGTTCCTCCCAACCATAGAACAAAGCAGCCACAACTACTTGCTCGATTCACCCCCTAGCCTGACCATGAATCCATGAGGGCGAACTTGGAGAATCCTCAGCAATATTCCAGATTTTTCAATAGCTATCCCCTTGCCTCACACTTGCTCATCATTGCTCATAACAGTAAGAGGTTTCACAATCCTTTCCCATCATACTTGGCAAGGTCCTGCCTCCTCGCATATGCTATTTAACCATCTTTCTTTGCCCAAGTATTTTTCCCTCCTTTGGGGATTTTCACAGCTTTCTAAATCCCTAATTTTCAGGGGCTGCTAGTGGCCAAATATCTGATTTTCCACTTGCAATAATCATCCTAGAGGTAGTTCCAACGTGTTCCTCACTCATGGAGTCATGGCTAGTTGATTTTAACATGGTTGTTCCATTTGTCCTCCTGCAATTAATATAATTATTCTGTTGTTATACAATTGACATAGTTAAATAGTTAGTTGAGTCCAAACAAATCTCTGCCCAACAGTCACAATAATTAATTACAAATATCAAATTCAAAATTCGGAGTTGCCATAAATGGAAAAAATTCCCCAAATTCGAATTTACTAAAAACAGAAGTAATTTTCTAGCAAATTTAAATCTCAATTTTTTATTTTTTTTTGGGGATGTCACATCCTTTCCCCCTTCAGTAAAACATTGTCCTCAGTGTTCGTTCCTTTCTTGTCCTCAGTGTTCGTTCCTTTCTTGGAGTAGGATTGGATGAGATTTCCACAAATCTCCCTCCAATTCCCAAGTGGCCTCCTCAGGACTAAAGTGTTTCCATTGCACCTTTACCTGAGCGATGGATCTATTTCGAAGTGCCATTTCTCTCCGGTCCAGAATGATCAGGGGTTCCACTTGGAACTTGCCTTCGGGTTCCACCTGCACCAAGTTCCAATCAATCATATGAGTAGGGTCATGAATATACTTTTTCAACAAAGAAACATGAAATACATTATTAATTCTTAGATTAGCTGGGAGTGCCAGTTGATATGCTACGGGTCCAATTCGAGCTAGTATCTCGAAGGGCCCACAAAACTTGGGTGCCAGTTTGGCACAGTTTCCTAACTTCAGCGAGATTTTTCGGGCTTTGACCTTCAAGTAAACATGGTCTCCCACTTGAAATTCCAAGTGTCTTCTTTCCTAATCTCCATAGCTTTTCTGTTTGTCCTATGCTTCTTTCAAGTTCTGTTGTACCTTCCTTACTATGTTCTCCATTTCTTGGAGCATCTCTGGTCCAACCATGAGCCTGTCAGCCGGGTTATCCCAACTAATTGGAGTTGTATAATTTCGGTCGTACAGTATTTCGAAGGGGCTTAACTTAGCCGAAGTTTGATACCCATTGTTATATGCAAATTCTACCAAGTGTAGGTAGTCTTCCCACTTGTTTGGCTTTGTTATTACATACATGCGGAGCATATCCTCTATGATTGGGTTTGTCCTTTTGGTTTATCCATCCATTTGTGGATGATAACTCGTACTGAAATTCAAATTAGTATTTAGCCCTGCAAACAATTCCTTCCAAAAAGCGGATGTGAATTTTACATCTCTATTTGAAATCACCATTTTAGGAATACCATGCAGTCTAAAAATTTATTTCATGAATATTTTAGCAATATTAATAGCTTTAAAAGTAGACTTTACAGGAATAAAGTGTGCAGACTTATTGAGTTTATTGATTACGACCATGATTGAATCATTATGTTTTTGAGTTTTAGGCAAACCTGTTATAAAGTCCAGCAATATGGTCTCCCATTTCCATTTTGGTATTGGTAGTGGCTGTAATAAGCCGACTGGATGATGATGTTTGGCCTTAAACTGCTGACAATCTTGGCACTTCACCAAGTACTCTATTGTTTTGCCCTTCATATTAGGCCAGTAAAATAGTTTTCTGAGTGTCGTTATTGTTTTCTGGTAACTTGGATGGCCAGAATACGGTTTCTTATGCACTTCATCTAAAATAGTTAATTTTAACTCCGTTGAGTCTGGTATGTAAAGTCTATTTTTAAATCTTAACAGTCCCTTCTCGTCGATACTTATCTCTGGTTTATCCGAGTTTGCGATACTATTTTGAAATTTTGTCATCATCTTAGTGTAATTTCTGTCTTTAATACCCGTTGTCCTTATTCTTTGTTCCATATCACTTTCTGCCCTGCTGATATTTATCTCAAATAATGCATGGACTCTTCCTCTTAAAGCATATGCTACTTTATTTTCCTTGCCCTTAATATGTCTGACTTCGAAATCGAATTCACTCAGGAAGGCTAGCCACCTTGCTTATCTTGCATTAAGGTCTGGTTGGCTAAATAGGTATTTCACCCCACTATTATCTGTCAGTAGTAAAAAATTTCTACCCATTATGTAGTGTCGCCACATTTTTAAGGCATGTATTACCACTGCCAATTATAAGTCATGGGTGACATAATTTCACTCGTGTTCTTTTAATTTCCGGGACTCATAACAAATTACGTGCCCTTCCTAAGTTAGAACAACACCTAGTCCCTCTTTACTTGCGTCGACACATACAGTGAAGTCTTTATCTAGGTCTGCTACCTTCAGAATGGGTGTCATTGTTAATAATTCATTTAGCTTGTTAAAACTGTCCTGACACTTTTGCGACCAGTTAAACTTGGTCCCTTTCTTTTGTAATGACATGATAGGGTAGGCTATCTTGGAAAACCCTTCTATAAATCTGCAATAATATCCAATGATTCCCATGCATGACCGGATATCAACCACATCCATAGGTATTGACCATTCCATAATGGCTTTTATCTTTTCCTGTTCCATAGAGATACCTTCCAAGGAAATGACATGTCCTAAATATTGTATTTCTCTTTGATAAAAGTCGCACTTGTCAAATTTTGTGTATAGTTTGTGTTTCCTCAACGTTTGCAGAACTATCCTTAGGTGTTCATCATGTTCTTCCTCTGTTCTTGAATAGACCATAATATCGTCGATAAATACCACTACGAACTTGTCTAAGTAAGGACTAAAGATACTGTTCATCAGGCACATAAACGTGGCTGGCACGTTATTGAGTCTGAAAGGTACGACTACAAACTCGTAGTGTTTGTATCTTGCTCGAAAAGTTGTTTTGTTTATGTCTTGGTATTTTATACTAACTTGATGATAACTGGATCGTAAATCCAATTTTGAAAATGTCTTGGCCCCACCAACTTGATCGAACAAATCATTTATCCTTGGTAAGGGGTATTTGTTATTAATGGTCATTTTGTTCAATTGTCTATAATCAATACATAGTCTTAGGGTACCGTCTTTCTTTTTCACAAAGAGGACTGGTGCTCCCCATGGTGAGACACTCGGTTTGATATACTCTTTGTCCAACAATTCCTGTAACTGTAATTTTAATTTGGTCAGTTCTGGTAGACTCATTCAGTAGGGTTCTTTTGAGATAGGGGCTGATCTGGGTAGTAAGTCTATGGAGAAATCTATTTCTCTTCTAGGAGGTAATTCTAGTATCTCATCAACAAACATGTCTCTGAACTCACGTAGGACAACAAAGTCTTATAACTTAGGCTTATCTTCTTTTTCTAAAAGATCTGTCACCTAGATGGAATAAACTTGACATCCCTTTCTAATACATTTCTTGAGTTGCATCGCTGAAACTTGTCTGACTGATACAGGTTTTGGTATGCCTTGGGCTATTCCAATAGTGCCAAAATTATCTTTATAGCTAAGTATCTTTTTATAACAGTCTAGTACCTCTTTGTGTTGTTCCAACCAATCCATCCCGATAATCATATCATAAGATCCTAGGGGTAGGATGTTTAGATTGGTCCTTATCTTTTGACCATCTAAGTTGAACTCTAGATCAAAAATAAAGTTAACTACTTTTCTTTTAGTACCCATTGCTAGTTGTACGAGCCATGATTTTGCATGTTTTAGTTTCTTAAGTTTATTTGACTCTACTACATCGGGTGTAATATAACTTAACGTAGCTCCAGGGTCAATTAAAATAGAAATTTGAGTGTCATTGATTTTACCTTCAATCTCTACCACAGAGGATTGGTGGTCAGCTTGTCGACCGTCTATGGCTGCATTTATCTGATGCAGACTTTTGCCCATGTCTCCCACTGTCGAGGCTTTTTGCAAATTGTGAACAACAGTTTTGTTTGTTGTAATTAAACATGGACAATTCCTCCTTATATGAGGTTCTCCACACTCCCAACACTTTAATGGATCGCGGGAGTTGTCCCCAAACTTCTTCGTTCCCATGTTCACTAGTTTACCACTACCTTGCGTATTCAGATGATTGGAGTGAGAATCCTTCCTTGGGAAACCTTTTGTTGCATTCTGATAAGGAGCTGGCTGGTATCCCCTCTTTCGTTGGTTCATTCCATCTTGCTTCTTATCCTTCTAGATCTTGGGAAACTCTACCCGTTGTTTATATTGGTCATAGCACATTTGTGCTTTCCTGAATGCCTCACTCAAGGATTTGGGGCTGTCAAATTCAATTATGTCCTGGTAGGCCTGTGGTAAACAGCTTAAGAATCACTATATTTTTACCTTATCCTCCTGGATATACGATATGAATCTTAGTAGTTCCATAAATTTATTTATAATATCCTCCATCGTCATTTGTCCGAGTCGTAGATCATAAAATTCTTTTGTCTTCCTTTCATAATAGCTCTCTGAAAGGTACTGTTTCTTGAAATACTTCTTAAAGTCGGTCCATTCTAACTGTTTCTCCTTTAGGCCCTTGGCCAATTTCAAGTCCTGCCACCAAATGTTGGCCTTCCCCTTCAGATTGTAAATGGCCATTCTGACTTTCATGTTACTGGAATAATTGTAGATCTGGAAGTATTTTTTGATGTCCAACAACCATGCTTCAGCTTCTTCTCTGGTCCTGGATTCTCCATCAAAAGTAGATGGTTTAATTTTTTTAAATTCTCCTTCAAGGTGGTCTGTTTGTTTTCTTTTCCTATCTGGTATGGTTTTTTATTCAGCTAAAGGTGTCCCTTCAGATGGACTGTCTTCTTTTTCTGTTTTCGCACCAGAATTCTTGGAAGCCCTTTTGCTGACCTCCTCCTCAGGGTTATCATCTTTTGGGATTTTCTGGGTTACTATACTACACAGTAGGAATTCATTTATCTCTTGTTGTTCCTGCTGTGCTTTCTTCAATTTTTCATTTTCAGCCTTAAAAACCTGTAGTTCAACAATAAGGATTCTCATTGTTTCCAACACCTCCATGGGTGAGCTTCCATCACTGTTATGTATTGGATCTCCAGGAGGTCCTTGCTGTGGATTCTCTTCCATTCTGATTTCTGCATCTTCTTGAGCTACCATGATTCAACACAAAACATAAAATCTTTATGTTTGGAGCCATAAGATTTATTAGTTTTTTCATAAATCCTAATATATATACTAAGCAACTAAAGTGGCCCTGTACAGGCTCAGTGTTGTAACTTTTGCTCTGATACCATATGTAATGAACCTCAAATTTACCAAAAAAAAAAAAAAGTTCTTTCCATGGCATAAATCAATTTCATTTAAGCTTACAGTGTAAGAGCAGGAACAATTCAATTATGATCATAAGGATATTATTACACCCGTCTAATCTACTTCGAACAGAAAGCTTCTGTGGGTAAAATTCCCTCCATGATTCTGTTATTTCCCTTATTCCCAGCACCATTCTAGCATACTCAAAGTAGGAGGGCGATACGAACTTAGCTCGAAGGAGCCTTTGTTTTTCAGAGAGATAAAAGGATATCACCCTGAAGTGTTCAAAGTGAGGCAGAGAGCGAAATCGTCTCGCAGGGATCGAGATCCAGTGGAAAAACGCCAACTCCTCCTGACTAGATATCCTTAGAAGAACGAACGGTGAAAATTTGTCGAGAAAATGACCGAAATCCAGTAGACCATTAGATCCCTAGATCTGTTCGGAAGTTAAGGATGATCAATCAAAACTTAGTAGGGTAACTATTAGATAACTATAGAGGAACAGATGGTGGAAATTTCACCAAGAAAAGTACCAAAATCCCATGAACCGTTGGATCTTATGATTGTTCACAAGCTCAGGAGGGTAACAACCGTTGGATGAGAAGAAGCAGGAGCCGTTGATCTTGTTCTTCAAATTTCTGCCAATTTGGAGTTGCCACGTTGGAGGAGGGTCCCACCAGAGGACCATCCCCCCCACATTTTCAAAACCCAAAACAAAATCAACACCCAAGAAATCCCGAATCGCAAAAAGATAGCACGTCGGGGTTTCGGGGTTCCGGATTTCGTGTTTGGAAGTGCCAAACACCAACCCACCACAATAAGTGAAAAAGAAATTTGGGACCCACACATCGGGGTTTCGGGGTTCGAAAGTTCGTGAATTCCAATGCCCAAACCACAACATATGCAAACTTCTGAAATGAGAAAAAGGAAATGGTGGGACCCACATTTTGGGGTTTCGGGGTTCGAAACTTTGCAAGTTCCAATGTCCAAATATCGACATAAACAAACTTCCGAAATGCGAAAAGAGAAAGGTGGGACCCACATTTCAGGGTTTTGGGGTTCGGAACTTCGCAAGTTCCAGTGTCTAAACATCATCAACATAAACAAACTTCTGAAATGTGAAAAGGAAAAGTGGGACCCACATTTTGGGGTTTCGAGGTTCGTAGTTTCGTGAATTCAATGCCCCAAACCTTACCTGCAACAACTCCCGAAATGCGAAAAAGGGGGAAGTTGGACTAACACTTCGGGGTTTTGCAATTTTTCTAAATTCATCAAAGACTTTAACTGTGATAAGGGTAAATTGTTTTTAGACAAACAAGGAAAGCATAAAAACTTCTGGTAGGTGTCAATTCTCAAGATTGTTCAGCATTCAATAAACCAAATGGGTTTCCTATATTTATTTGACCTTCCAAAATTCGGTCAGTCTATACACATATAATATTTTGTTTGCAAGTTATTAGTCCATGCAACAAAATTCTTACACGGCAGGAAAGACGTAAATGTAGATAAATAAGAGTGTCCTGGTGATCCATAAGGTTCTTTCTATTTCCTAAAGTAAGAAAACAGGAAATCCCTTTAAGGGGAAACTACTTGATCCTGATTTTCTCAAATTAGATCTGTTTAACACTTCAGTCACAGAAGTAAACCTATATCTGTACATTTGGTTTTCTTCAAGTGTACAAAGTATCCTAGTATTTTGACTGCAGATTAAACCTAACCTGTAGATGGATCGACTCTCTTAAACTCAACTTGTGTAAAAATAAATTTTCCTAGTACTTCTAGATTTCGGGAGGGACCACTCCAGGATTTTGGACTGTGAACGAAATTTAGTTACCACGACAGACAGGTTATATCTACGGAAGGATTTTATCTTCTGCAACAAAACATATATTTCAGCAGGCAAGTGTAAACATTCCAACAGATGAATTATAACTATATATATACATACAGATTTCCATTTATTCCTCACAGCGAACATATATGATCATTCAAAAACGTTTACATCAACACAAATTAGATAGAATTCATTCAACAAATACAGGGTATCAATGAAGCATAGTCATTCATAATAGAGAGGGATATATGAACATATCTAGATCCAATCCATGGAAAGACAAAGGGAACAACCATGTTCCTCCCAACCGTAGAACATGGTAGCCACAACTACTTTCCTGATTCACCCCTTAGCCTGACCATGAAGCCACAAGGGCGAACTTGGAGACTCCTCAACAATATTCCAGATTTTTCAACAGCTATCCCCTTGCCTCACACTTTCTCGTCGGTGCTCATAACAGTAAGAGGAGTCACAATCCTTTCCCAGCATACTTGGCAGTGTCCTGCCTCCTCGCATATGCTATTTAACCATCTTTCTTTGCCCAGGTATTTTTTCCCTCCTTTAGGGATTTTCGCAACTTTCTAAATCCCTGATTTTCAGGGGTTGCTAGTGGCCAAATCTCTGATTTTCCACTTGCAATAATCAGCCTAGAGGCAGTTCCAACATGTTCCCCACTCATGGAGTCATGGTCAGTTGATTTTAACATGGTTGTTCCATTTGTCCTCCTGCAATTAATATAATTATTCTGTTGTTATACAAGTGTCATAGTTAAATAGTTAGTTGAGTCCAAATAGATCTCTGCCCAACAGTCAAAATAATTAAGTACAAATATCAAATTCAAAATTCAGAGTTGCCATAAATGGCAAAAATTCCCTAAATTCGAATTTAATAAAAATGGAAGTAATTTTCTAGCAAATTTAAATCTCAAAATTATTTTATTTTTTTGGGGATGTCACAGCATCACACAAGGATATCGTTGATAACCGATCCCCTTTGGCCTTAGTGAAATGCTAAAAGAGTAAACATTAACAAATAAATAAATGATGTTGTCGATAGCCGATAGCCGACACGCTTAGCGAAAACGAAGAATACCAAACCGTGATGAACATTCAGACCACACTAAAAGTTTTTCTCTGATCACCAACTTCCGAAACATTTCGGCATTGAGAGTTTTGAGGAAGCTAATCCACAGGAAAACTAGTGATAGGTTTATCCCCGGTCGCCGACCCCTGATACCTTATCGACTAGGCGAGTAACAATATTCAGTGTAAGATCGTCTTGTGGCGGAGAGAAAAACACACAAAGTGACTCAGAACACCACTGAGGGTGAATTCAGAGTTAACTAGGAGGAAGCACAGTTTTTCTGAATGGCACGAATAAGTGGCACTATGCAGCGAATCTGAGGCTCAAAAATACGTTTCGAATCAGACAAGAAAAGATGTGGATAAAGAATAT
Source organism: Picea engelmannii (assembly GCA_009831015.1). Taxonomy (NCBI): domain Eukaryota; kingdom Viridiplantae; phylum Streptophyta; class Pinopsida; order Pinales; family Pinaceae; genus Picea; species Picea engelmannii. The sequence goes on from ML813951.1 coordinate 19,560, forward strand.
AGGAAATACATATGCAAAGGAAAGAAACAATACATCCAACCACTACAACTAGAATCCTTTTATAAAAGTTTGAGATTTTTGCAGTAGATTACGATCAAGCTCAAATTACATACATTATACGCTCTCTACACTTTTTGGCCAACCAATCTGTTTTACATTGAAAACATGAAATTTATAGGTGAAGGCGCCGCTTGGGCTGCCCGACTCTCCATCTACTCTCCCTAGAATATAGGAAACGAGCCTTCCTCTGATCAATGGAATTTCATATGACCTCTTTCCCAAAATAGAAAACAATTGTGTACGACTGCATCATAACCATTTTTTTCTTTTTTGGTTCGGTCATCAGCAGGTCTCGTCATAGGGGTGGATGTTCTTTCGATGTCCTTTGTGCTTCGCGCAACTACACAATTGTATCCTACACTTCCCAGAGCTGTCTCTTGAGCCACATCACGTTCCCTTCATGAACTTGTGATGTTGACACCTCAAGAGTCTTTTCCACAAACTGTCACCTTAATTCTCTATTTTCCTGGTAGAGTTCGGCAATGGTGAGTTGTGCTTGTTTCAGTTGTTGAGTCAACTATCGAACGTTAGTGCCTGTGGAATATGTTCTCCTTGTTCTTCTCCTACTTTCCCAACTTGTGCCTTCGACAGGCTCTAGTCGAATAGTGTGCATAAGTAATTCCTTGGTAGTCGGTCTTGCGCACAGCTTGCTTGGGACTTAGGTTTCCCCAACTTCCTTATTCTTCCTTGGCCTACCCCTTTTCCGGGGTATCTATTGTTGGGGAGGAATGTCTTCCAACATTCTTCCTTCCGATGCAACTTCTTCCACTTCAGCCTTCATACGATGTGATATCATCGTTTCCACGTGCAGGTAGGAACCCCCCTTTGAAGCCTCAAGGATTCCCTTTGCAAGTAAGAACGAATCCCAGTCGCTTTGGGGATCATGCCTAACACTTTTGTTGCTTCACGTGCCCTTTCTTATGTTTTGAGGGGTTCCCATGGTGCAACCCATATTTGTCTTATGAGCGAGGAACTTAGCGAGGGATCAAGGTGGAAAACTTGATCAATCTGGGCTCGTGAGATGAACTACCAACAATGCATAAGCTCGGATGGTAAGTAGAATGCATGAAAAACATCCAAAATTTATAATAGAGTGGGAAGTAGGTGGAAATGTGCTAGGGGACACTGAATTTGTGGTGACTGGATGTTTTGAAGTAAACTGAATATTTTTTGTGGCACATCCACATGACGAGTATGTTCCAGGGCATGCGAGGTACAACCAATCGGAGTTGCAGGGCGTATGTGATACGAGCGTTGTGATTTTTCATCCTTCCACCCTTAATGATGAGATGATGATGGTTGTTGCACTTACTGACACGACTTATGTTTAAACAACTTGCCTTGATCTGAGGAACCTAACAACTTCCCGTATGACAGAACCCGACTCTTTTGGGATAGACTCGTACTCTTAACACATGTTTAACTATGACATCCTTTCCTAACTCCAAGGGTCAACTGACCACTGGCTTGACTTCGACTCTCATGTTATTCCATACCCAATATTTCATGTTGTTTCACACATATGCAATCCGACTAAGACCCACCCTAACTAGAGAAAAATGATGGCACCAACAGAAGCGAAGAAAGCAATTAGAAAGCTGCAGAGATCCTGTGAGTATGAAATAACCAGATTTAGAAAGATTTACAGGAATGTACGAGTCTGGATTTTTCATTCTTACACTTCATACATATATTTTACCCAGTGTTTCTCTATACATAGTCTCTAAAGGATTTTATTTTTGATTGCAGGAAAGATGCCCCAAGTATTGGGCAAACATGGCACAGGATCCTCATCAGGAGATTCAGGAAAATGGGCCGAGTTCGAGAAGAGATGGGTCAAAATAAACAAGGAAATGAAGGATATCAGACTCCCCAAGTTTGGTACGCCTGATAACTTCATCTACTTGCGTGACATAGTCAAATCGCAAACCGAATAATCAAAGAACTAGCAAAGGTGACAGACACAACGCCAGGTCAGGTGTGATAGTTTATGGAACACCCGATCAAAGCTCGGGATATGCTGCAACAATTAAGTGCCAGTATAGTCAAATATCGAGCAAATGAAGTAGAGATCAGAGAGATTCACTTGGCCCCGATGGAACATCATAGATTCCCATATGCCAACACCTGCAAGGATCTATTCATCAAGTGGTCGGAGTACGAGAGGAGTCACCCTCTTAAGTGATATCTTGAAATGACTCATAGAAAAACTCATAGGAGAGAATGCCATGTGGCGAATTTTGTTTTCCTTATCTGCAATTTAGTTGTTATTTTTAGTTAATTTTATGTTATAAATAAGGGCATCGACTGATTAGTTAAAGGTCGATGGTTGTTGCAAGAAACTCTCATTTTTTGTTTTGTTAAGAACTATTTTGGAGCTTTCTTTAATAGATGAGTCCTTCTGGACCATAGACAAGTTTATTTTTTCATCAAATGCGTGTATGATTGGATGTGGAGAAGAACTATTTCCTATTCCGTCTTATGAATGGATGTAGTAACGAGTAAGATCTATTAAATCTATTGATAATTTATCTGATGCAATATTTTACAGTTATTTCTTTAATGATGAAAATGAATCTTTGTGTTATTATGTGATTGATGATTAGAGGTGAGTGAATTATTTTACTTGCCATCGTTTATCACATGCATGTTTTCTTCTGATAATTTGTATCTCAATCAGTAATTGAAATATTCACATGGTTAACATATTAGTACTAGGCATGTGGTAGATGATCATTGCTTGCACGCTAGAGTAAAGGGTTATCCCAAGCTCAACCTATTATTCAGTAGTTTAGTTGGTTCCCACTTTGTTACCTAGTTGGTTTATATCAGCTTTATCTTATATCAGTTCTACCTAAGAGAAAAACAAAAAAAAAGAGAACGTCTGAACTGGAGGAGAAAGTCTTCACAAGAAAACGTAAATCCCATCGATTATTTCGGCCGAATTGCAAGATATGGATAACCATTCCACCATTAAACACTACAAATTCTAATTGGGCCTCAGTGGCGGGTTTGGTTACTGTTGTTGAGTTAAAGGTATTTATGCCCCATCAACATGACCCACAAAATATTTTGGAGGAAGGAAAGAAAGGAAGGAAAAATCATGGGCATAAGAGAGGATGGAAGGAGAATGGGTTTGGTGACCATTTTCTAAAGAGGAAGAGCTTGTGCAACTCTCTAGTTCTGAAGAGAACTAAAAAATGAATTGGTTTCTGGGTACAGGAATTGTTGGGCAACGTTTTCAATCCAAGATGATAAATGGGGTTGCAGAGAAGATGAGTGGTTGAGGAAGCACTCATTGCAAACCCCCTTTCTTGGTGGAGATAAAATTGAACTTCTAAGTTCTTGTGGGAGGAGGAGAGTAACCTCCATCCCTGGTTGTTGGTGAACATAAGGAAGAGTCTCTCTCAGAGCATCATGATCTAGCTAGGGGGTGGCCAACGGTACATCTGTCCAGGATTTGTTGTGCGTACGGTTGGGAGGAAAAGGGAACTCCTTTCTATAGTTGCAACACTTTCTGGATTCTAGAGAAGTATACTTTGCCAAAATCTCTAGACTGTTAATATCAGAGATAACTATAGAATGTTTTTTAGACCTTGATATAAGTTAATTTTTCTGTTAAAAGTTCCTTGAGAATTTAAGTGTGAATGTGGCAATGTCATAACTAAATTTCTATGTGGGTGAACAACTTCACCCTGTGACTTCCTGTGCTAAATTATGGGAGTGAATGTTGAGGTTGACTGAGTTTTGCAGTTTAATTCATTCATATGCAATAATGAAGGAACACTAAATTTTATTAAGCATCAAATAAGGGAGAAAGTGATTTTTGCATACTACTTCTCTATTTCTAGTCTTTCCTCAAATCTTATACCATAAATCTTAGAGGATATTAGATATGTGTGGAATTTAGGAAATAATCTCAAATATGGAAAACATTAAAATTCTTTATAAACAAGCATTAAGGAAAAATAATTAGGAAACAAACATGAAATTTCCTAATTGAATTAAACACAAAATCTCTCAAAACTCTATTTGAGAATTAATAAACATTTATGCTAAATTTGGGTTAAATGCCCTACAATTTGGGGAAAATCCCTTTAAATGTGGTAGGTTGTAAATGCTGGTAGAAATGAACAATTTATTGTAAAGGTAAGTCTTTGTCTCAGTGCCATTTTGTTTAAATTTAGTAAGAATAATAAAGCACAGTAATAAGGAAACAAGATTTACTCATTTACCCACGCAAAGGGAGAGATTATAATTATATTCTAATTCCCAGAATGAAGAGATTTCCTTGAATTAGTATTTTATTAAATTATTTTATAAAGACTGGGAAACTATAATTTTTTTTTTCTATATTTTTTTTCAAGAGAAAATAATTTTCCAGGTAACAAAAATGTGCAAGACTATATATATATATATATATATATATTATTTTTTCTAAGACCGAATGTAAAATTTCCTGGAGCATAAAAGACCTAAGACCAAAGATAATATAATGTATTATTATTTTAATGTCAAAGCACACCAGGGAAAAATCGTGACCAAATACTTTAACCATCTCGTGGACTTCGGGACTTTGGGACTTCGGGGTTCCATGGTGTTTGGGGTGATGGAACTCGTGAGCCAAAGTCGTTGAAGGCTCGAACCCTATCTTTCCATGTACAAGGTTGCATAGATAATAAATATAATTAATTTTATTGTATGGTATTTAATATGATCAATTAACTTAATTTAATATAACACATCTTATTTTATAATATATATTATATTCTAATCCAAATTAATTCATTGTATTTAAACCATAATACAAGTCGGCCCACTTTGGTACATGATCAATTAACGTAATTTAATATAATACACCTTATTTTACAATATATATATTATATTATAATCCAAAGTAATTCATTGTATTTAAACCACAATGTAATACAAGTGGGTCCACTTCGGTACTCCGAAACTCAGTGTTATTTGAGAATGAAGAATTGTGTGGAAGAGATGAAGGTGTGGACTCGTATATCTTTTCTTCATTCCAATATTAAATATTAAATGTAATATTAGAAAATTTTTAAACCCGGGTGAGATTTTCGAGAGGTATAATATAATATATTTTATTATAAATATTTATTAAAATGTTTACACGTGAATCAAGCCAACTATTTTAAAATATTAAATAATGTGAAAATGAGTATAAGTGGGGCCACTTCAGGGCTTCAGGACTCTGGGGCTCCTGGATATTTGAGTATAAAGGATGTGTTGGAGAGGGGAAGGACTTAACCCGGAGAGCCCTCTCCCTCCCATTCCAATATTAAATATAATATTGGGGATTTTTATAAACCCGGGCACAATTTTCAAAGGATGGGAAGTACAATATATTTTAAATGATTTTATTATGATACTTTCACATGATAAATTACCAACTCTTTTTCCCTTTTAAATTTAATATTTAATGTGAAATCACGTGTAAGAATGGACCCTTAAGGAGTTCAAGGCTTCGGGAGATTGGGACTTGGGAACTCTAGGAGTTCGGAGCTTCGGGGCTCCAAGATGTTTGGGGTGGTAGAATGAATAAGAAAAAAGGGTCAAAGGCCCAAACCTACCCTTTCTCATTCCAATGGTTGCACAAATATCGATATAAACATTAAAGGTGATTAATTCTATTATAAATTAATGTAATTAATTATATTTGCATCACTTTACAATATAAGTGGGACTCTCTCTGGAACTCCGACATTTGAGAGATTTGGGTAAAGAACAAATTTGTAATATGATTAGATTATAAGTTTATGTGACGAGGTATTGATATAATAATTAACACTAAATTTACCCCGAAATGTGAACTACCAAGGTGAAAAGAAAGTAATCCTTGGTTTAATGGACCAATAATTTAGGTCAAGTAAAAACATAATTTACAAGGTAAATAAATTTTGAATGAATTATTAATTATCCCTAATAGGGATTCAATAAATGATTTAATGATTAGCAAAGAATGATATTTTACCATGTTAATGCTTAATTAAATTAATAGGCCCATAAGAGTTAGACAAGCATCAACCTTTGGTTGGGCAAGTCTTTTATGATATGATGATGTGGCATGTCGAGTGATAGGGAGCCATGTGGATGCCACATGGCAGTGAAAGAATCTAGTCGATGAAGGCTTAAAGAAATTTTAAGGACCCTAACTTATGATCCAGAGCTACGATCTGGACAAATTTATAGTCACTGGAAAACCCTTGTCTGATTAAAGGTGAGGAAATCCTAGTTACAGGGATTCGAGATGATTGAGAAGAGAGAAAAAAATTTATACACCATCCCTTGAAAAGGTACTTAAGGGTTTGGGTGTGTGATAGAGTGGTATCAGAGTAGGCAATGACACGTAGCCTGCTTGGGCTCATGAACGAGTTGAATAAATTTTGTTAGAGAAATTTTAAGGGGTAACACCCTATCTTACCCCATTCATAAGAAGCTTATTCAGAATCTATTACTGAAGAGAGGAATGAAACTTTATGTTGTTGTTACATGTGTTAAAATATGAAATGTTTGTTGCTGATGTTTCCAAATAATGAAGTTGATTTAACCTTACAAATTTCATGTGTTGTTCATGAATTAGTAGCTAATTAGCTAACAAAAGATCTTTTATCATCACTCAAACAATTAGTGGACAACAAGAAAAATATAGTGTGAAGAATGGTGACACACCATGAGTTGGCAGAAATCTCCCACAATAGAGAAGAATAAATTGATGAGAGGAGGGAAATGGAAACCCCTCCAAATTTGATTGAAACTGTAAGAAGCCTCATGGAAGAATTATAGAGTTGTAAGTATGACAATGAAAAGATGATAAAAAAATGGGAAAAACAAATTGAAATTAATGCAGTTCTACAACAAATCCTATCAGATATATAAAGGCAGATGCAACATGGGACAACATCCATTAATGTGTATATACATCATACTAAGAAAACCCAAAGTCCCCATGAGATACAAAAGTATGGTCCTGAAAGTAGCCACATAAGGAGGAGAACCTCAAATAAATCCCAACATGGAGCCAAGAGACATGCTAACGCCAAGGATTCAAATAAATAATCGTCTAGTGAGGAAATTGACAACTCCAAGGAATTGTCTAATAGTGAGACTATTTTACATTCTCAGAGGAGAAAAAAGAAGAGGAAAAATTCCAAGAGCCATGACCCTGAATAATTTAAGAAAGATAAACCACCCACTTTCGATGGAGAAATTAAAAAGGGGGAAGAAGAAGAAGTTTGGCTACTTGGATTGAAGAAGTACTTTAGAGTCCATGACTACTATGAAAACTTAAAGGCATGAATAGCCATTTTCAACTTGAATGGAAAGTCCTCCATTTGGTTGGAGGACCTTAGAAATGTGAAAGGAATCCATGAGAATGAGTTGTCATGGAAACAATTTGAGAAATACTTCAAGAAGAAGTATCTGTATGAAATATACTATGATGAGAAGACCAAGGAGTTCTATGAACTCAAGCTAGGACATCTCACAATAGATGAATATATCAACAAATATCTTGAGCTGATGAGGTATGTGCCCTACATAAAGGATGCAAAGGTAAAGATGAAACGATTTATTAGTGGACTGACTCTATCCTTTCAGGATAGAATTGAGTTTGATGAACCTAAGACCTTAGAAGAAACTATCCTTAAGGAAAGATTTGGATATGAGCAATTCAAGAACAAGGAAGAACCTCATAGGCATTGGAAGAGGAAGAGTAAATTGGGATTCTAGAAGAAGGGGTTTAAATCCTCAAGATTTAATAATCACGGGAAAATCTCTAAGATGAGCCTTCCTACTAAAAGTGTGTATTAGTTGAATTTTCCATCTCAGAGTTGTAATAAACCCTTTGGATAATCTCGAGGAAAGACCTATAATACAAAGAGAGAACCTTTGAAATGTTGGGGTTTTGGAGAAGAACATTTGTTGAGGGAATTCCCACGTAGGAAATAAGAAAATAGGAGGGTATACAACATCCAGGAGGCTACCACAATCAATGATGTGGCTAGGAGGATGCCACAAATTTATGCATCCTTGGATAAAAAACAAGATGACCATCAAGATTCAGTGGTGGATATGAAAGGTATGATTTCCAACCATCTAGTTTCCATGTTAATTGACCCTGTTTCTAATTTGAGTTATGTTTCCCCTCAAATTGTTGAGAAAATTAAATCGCAACTAGTAAAACATGTTAAATCATGGTTGGTACAACTATCCACTGGAACAAAAAGAAAATTGGCAAAGGTCATACCAGCATGCCAATTCATTATGAATGGATTACCCACCCAAGCAACCCTAAACATGCTCCCTTTAGGATCTTATGACCTATTGATTGGCATGGACTGGTTGGCTGCCCATAAAACCAAGTTGGACTATAATAATAAAATTTTGGATTGTGAATATGAAGAAGGGAGGAAAATAACCCTACAAGGAATTAAAAATCATATCTCAATGAGGCAAATAACATCCCTTCAAATGCAGAAGTATTGTAGAAAAGGATATCCTTTGTATGTAATGCAAGTGTTGAACTTTGTTGAGGATAATAAACCAAGCCTAGAAGACCATACCATATTAAGAGAGTATGCATATGTGTTTCCAGAAGAAGTACCAGGTCTAACTCCAAGAAGAGATATTTACTTTTGAATAGAACTTGTACATGGAGTGGTGCCAATGTCTAGAGAACCCTATAGAATGAGTACGCCAAAGCTAGTTGAGATCAAACTACAACTAAAGGAGATGTTGGACAAAGGTTAAATTCAGCCTAGTGTGTCTCCTTGGGGAACACCAAAGTTTTTTGTGAAGAAGAAGGATGGCACACTCAGGTTTTGCATAGACTATAGACAAATCAATAATATGACCATTAAGAATAAGTATCCATTTCCAAGGATTGATGACTTATTTAATCAATTAAGGGGAGCTACAATTTTCTCCAAGATGGAATTGAGGTTTGGATACCATCAATCCTTAATTAAGGATGAATACATCCACAAAACATCCTTTAGGACAAGGTATGAACACTATGAATTTGTGGTGGTTCCATTTGGACTTACCAATGAACCAACCACCTTTATGTGCTTAATGGAAAATGTACTCAACAAGTTCTTGGAAATATTTGTGTCAGTTTTAATTGATGATATCCTAAT
>ML813951.1:50563-74817 GCA_009831015.1 Picea engelmannii
TTAGTATTATTGTTGACACATGGTTTATGGATGATGTAGCATACTTGTATTGGTATATTATTAGAAGAACATATTGATATTGGTGATGATTATGAGTTGTTGTGTTATGCTTGGTTGATGCACATATTTGAGAGTTGTCTTGGAGATTGATCTTGGTGAGTAGACCAGATTTGGTTGATAAGATTGATGAGACATGTTGTTGTGATATGTTGTTTGGATAGGTTGTTGTGACATGTTATTTGTACAGGTTTGGTGCATGTTTGATGCACTTATTTATGGTACAGGTTGACTATAGGTTGTTTGGTACAGGTTGGTGCATGGTCGATGCACTTGTTTATGGTATAGGTTGATTATAGGTTGAGGTACATGTTGATGCATGGTTGATGCATGGTTATTGGTACAGGGTGTTTGGTGCAGGTTGATTGGTATAGGTTTACAACAATATATCTCATAGTGATGGTGTGACAGTGGTTCCATCATTCTACTTCTACGTCATGGCGGTTGGACGAGGCAAGGAAAGGTGATTGTAGCCACCTTCTAGTTGTAGCCGAAGAACATAGGGGGTTGTAGCCTCCTTCTGGTTGTAGCTAGATAATTGGGGAGTTGGAGCTTCCTTCGGGTTGTAGCCTGAGAAACTAGGGGGTTGGAGTCTCCTTCTAGTTGCAGTTGGAAAACAAAGGAAGTTAGTGCTTCCAATGAATGTCATTATTAAAGACATATAATAAAAAACATTATGTGGTTTTCTCCCTCTTTGGTTTTCCACGTAAAACATTGGCGTACTGTGTATGTGTGTGATTGTTCATTTGTTCATTGTTTATTTTCTCTGCAATTGTTTGATGATAATGCTACATTGATATAACACTTGCATTTTATGGTGAAAAAGAATTAAATTTCTCTATTACGGATTCAACCCCCATCTCAGTAATCCAACAATTGGTATCAGAGTTGGTTCCTTCAGGAAACAATTTAACCACTAGAAGGATATCATGGATTATTATGAGAATGGAGTACCAATGTTTAATGTTCAGAATGGTTTTAAGTATGAGATGTGGAGCATAAGGACGAAAGTATTTTTACAAGCATAGGGAAATTGTATTTGGCTATCAGTTGTTACAGGATATGATAGTTCAAAAAGGGAAAATACTGTAGCGAAGAAGGAATTGAATAAGCATAACGAAATAACAATGGATTTCATCTAGGAAGGATTACCTAATCTAGTAAGAGAAAAGGTTGGTAAATGTTCATCAGCAAAAGAACTTTGGGATAAGTTACATGACATATATTCTTCACCCATCCCAGATTCAGAAAATGCCAAATAAGATGCATATACAAATCAAGAAGAATTATGTTCACCACGTCAAAAAGATTAAAAATATGAAGAGTACATAATCACCAAAGGTATGTTGTTTTGTTTTAATTGTGAAAAATGTGGACATCTTGAAATATAATGTTGTGAAGGAAATGAGACAGAAAAACTAATTGAAAAGGAAGACAATTATGAAGCAAAATTGATTAGCATTTTAGATGAACTAAGAGAAGAAAACAAGTCACTCAAGAAAGAATTGATGAAACAAAAGGAAAGTGTTCACATTTTTTAAGAAGCCTAATAGGTCATTAAGAACTTAAGAACTCATCTAGAAGAATTCAGAAAGATTGAAGAAAATATTGAATATCAAAAGCAGTGTTTGGAAACCAACATAACAACACAAGAGGAAGAAGTAGAAATGAGACAGAAGATATTGACAGATCATCTTAAGGAAAGAACTGACGATCTAAACCAGCTTGAATCAGTGTTTGGTCAAGAAGAGAAAGTACTTGAAGAAGAAATAATCACATTAAAAATTCATCTTGAAGAAGTGAAGAGAACATAAGAAGTCATGACGTCTTGGATATTAAGGAAAGAAGAACAGGTTGAGAAGCTTGAAGAAGAATTTTTCACATTGAGAAGTCAAATCGTCAAGCTCAAAAATAATGTTGAAGAGATAGAAACATCCACATTAGTTACAAAGAATGAAGATAAGAACTCTAGGTTGCTAGAAAAGAAGAATGAAGAAAATAGAAAGAGTTATACAGAAGTATTCAAAGGAAGGAATCCTGGTCAACCAGAATCTAAGAAAACTATTGAAGATATATCATCTAGAAGACCATTTGTGTTCAAGCCACAAAGAAGATTCAATCATGATCATGATCAGTCAAGGAAAAAATTTAGAAGGACTACACCACAAAGAGGATCATTCACTCCTAGGTATGCAAATTTATTTTATGGTCATTGTTTTTATTCTACTAATTTTGGACATAAGGTTGCAGATTGTAGGTATTATAAAAGAAATGTTCAAGCAAGAAGTGCCTATGTGGCTGCATGTAACATTGAGTGTTACAAATTTCATAACTATGGACACATAGCCAGTGATGGTAGAAGCATGATCGATACTTCCATGAAAGAGAACACTAATATCAAATATAATAAAGTATGGATAAGAGAACATGAAGAATAGGTGAACAAAGACCATGTACCATAGATCGCAAGATTGGAAATAAAATGAGATAAAGAAAATTTTACAGAGAAAAAGAAAGATGTCAGATATGGAAAGGTTTGGAAAATAATTGAAAGGAAGGAAGGATGGGTAAATAAGGAACAAGTTCAAGAGATTGTGCTTTCAGGCATTGTAGTGAAAGATGAATCCACAAAAAGAAAGAAAGAATTCATTGCTCAGAGAGATAATGAATCTACTAATGAAGATGATGATAAATCTACCAATGAAATGATGATGAATACACATCAGAGCAGGAATTTTTTTGAGCCATTTGACTTAGAGACTCCTAGGTAATATGAATATTAGACAGGGGGAGTCTATGTGATAGTTGTGACAAACCAAAGAACCATCCTTCGAGCTGCTTGTAGAGTTTGAGAAGATAGATTTAGAGCAGTCAGTTAGCAAAAGTACAGTTTGATAGATTAATCAAGACTTCATGATAGTATAGTGATAAATGGGCCAACATTATGGACGATTGCGCAAGTAGAGTCTTGGACAGTATGAACAAATATGGATTCATAAAGTATGAACAAAGATGGATTCATAAGAACACTTAGCAGCTTTGGACAAATATATGACAGTGTACGAGAGCATGGATTCATAGATTGGTTTAGAGAGTGGTTAAGAGACAAAGGAACATTATCATAATGGATGATAATTACACAGTAAATGGCTTGAACAATGCTAATGGATTCCAAATTGGAAGATATTTTTTGGACACATGCAGTGCATACATCAATTCACATTCAAAACATAGTAATGCTAAAAAACAACAATGACAAAACTCCCTATGAACTATGGAAAAAAGTCACAGACAACAACCTCTACATCAAGGTAACTCAAGGTAGTATTTTGTTAATTGAAATTTATGTCGATGATATTGATTTGGGAAGTAATAATGACAGGTTAAGCCTGGAATTTTCAAAGGACATGCATACTGAATTTGAAATGTCATTACTTGGAGAACTATCCTTCTTTCTGGGTCTTCAAATACATCAAAGCATCCAAGGCATTTTTATTTATCAAACTAAGTATATCAGAGAAATGTTAAAGAGGTTCGCAATGGAATATTGCAAACTAGTTACCACTCCTATGCAAACCAGTTGCAAGTTGAGAAAAGATGATGATTCAAAGTATACAGACCAGAGGAAATATAGGTCAATGATTGGTAGCTTACTATATGTGACAACATCCAGACCAGATGTAATGCAGGTTGCTGGACAGGTGGCACGATTTCAAGCAGCACCAAAGGAATCACATGTATTGGCAGTAAAGATGATTTTCAGATATCTCAAAGGAACATAAGAGTTTGGATTATGGTATCCAAAAGGAAAGGATCTATCACTTATTTCCTACACGGATGCAGATTGGGCAGGTTGCATTGATGACCGACAAAGAACTAGTGGAGCAACGTTCTACTTAGATGAGTGTTTAGTATCATGGTTAAGTAAGAAACAATCATCAATATCCTTATCTACAACCGATGTAGATTATATTGCAGATACAACATGTTGTACACAAGTTATATGGATGAAACAAACTCTGACAGATATATCGGTTGAGTATGATGATCCCATTCCAATATATTGTGATAATACAAGCGCCATCAGTATCTCAAAGAACCTGGTGATGTAATCCAAAATGAATCACATTTCAATAAAGTATCACTCTCTACCGGAACAGGTTGCAAAGAAGAAAATCAGAGTTGAATATGTGGGCACAAAAGAACAAGTGGCATACATCTTTACAAAATCGCTTCCACGGGAAGTCTTTGAGTATCTTCGCCAGAGACTCAAAGTAATTTCTACTCCAAAATGAATGCTTTTGAATTATTATCTTATATGTCTTAGATTTACACGAGGAAGCACCATAAAAAGGATAGTTACGATTGAGGGATTAGTTTCAGGAAGAGTTCAGTCAAGGGGAGTATCCCCAAGGACAGTTCAGTTAGGGGGAGCAACCCCGAATGGAAATATATCTTTGGCATTGATGACAAATGGGGAGATATTTATTAGATACATGATATAAATGCTTGGAGAGAGAGAACATAGGCATGTATACATGGGGATCATCCCGAGGAGAGTTCAGTCAGGGTGATCAACCCAAAAGGAAGATATTATTTTCCATTGATGTCAAAGGGGGAGAGATAGAAACATTGATGAGGATTATAATCATTAATGTTATCATGACTAAGTGTTTCCATCAATGCCAAAGGGGGAGATTGCCATACAGTTGGCTTAGGTTGATGGAAAGTTGGTTGTCATTGATGTCAACAATTGGAGAGTGATATTGTAGATTGATGTCAACCCTTGGAGAAAGTCTAGTAGCACAAATCTTTGGGTAATGGACCCAAGGTTGTTTAATGTATAATGGTATGATTTTTAATATATTTGAAGGTAATACTATTCTGTATGGATAGTACATGTCATTCCATTTTCGGTGGTATGTGAAACGTCACATAACTCCTCACAAATAGAGAGTTATGGCCATGAGAAGTTGGAGAACCCAGGTTTGGGTAATGGACCCAAGTTTGTTTGATGGATAATGGTATGAGTTCTGATATATTTGCAGGCAATACTATTCTATATGGATAATACATGTCATGCCATTTTCAATGGTATGTGGAACGTCACATAACTCCTCATGGTTAGAGAGTTATGGCCATGTGAAGTTGAAGAACCCTCGTGAGTCATCTAGAAGCCCCAAAAGGTCAAAGTAGTCAAAGTGGTTTAAGATATTTTAGAAGGTAAATAATAAAGTGAAGTGATTATTATACTATAAGTCAAAGTGAATACAAAATAAATTATTTAAATAATAAAGTTAATGGAGAAATTACTAAGTGGACAAGTGGTTAGAAGTGGGTTAGCCCTAAAATAAGGAAAGTGGTTTAAGATGGTTAAAAGGCAACCCCTTGAGGTAAAGTGAAGTGATGATTGTACTATAAGTCAAAGTGGATAATTTTTTTTTTATTTAAATAATAAATTTAATGGATAAATTACTAATTGGACAAGTGGTTAGAAGTGGGTTAACCCTAAAATAAGGAAAGTGGGTTAAGATGGTTAAAAGGTAACCCCTTGAGGAAGCTACATGAGAGTATAAAAAAGAGGAAAGGCTCTCTCATTTTAAACATACTTGAGCATATTGAATGTCCACAAGTGACTGAGGTAACCAAGGATATCTAAGCCAAATTTCATCGGGAAGGTGAAGGAAAAAAGGATGAAATTCAAGGGAGGATAAATTCTTTTGATGATGCTTTCTAAGGTATGTTATTTACAGGTCATCTCACCATTTTCGTAATAAAATTTTTATAGAATGGTTTATACCTTGACATTTGGAGGCCATTAAAGAAACATATGAAAGTAGCTGTGGTAAAAATTTCATCTTGTGGGTCGTTGTAGTTTTGGAGTTACACTCCGTGGAAAATAGGGTTTGTGGCTAGTCCTGAAACTAGTCTAAAACAAGTGTTTTGGGTAAAAACGTCATAAATTCTTCATAACAGATCCAAATTCAGTAAGACCAAATGTGTTGGTTATAGTACAGTCTATATTATTCTTTGTAAAATTTTCATATCCATACAACAAATATTTCATGCAGGGCACGCTCTACAAGTTCACTCTCTAGAATAAGACAAAATTCAACAATGTATGTCATTTTTGTTGTAACTCATTTTCTTAGAGGTTCCAAGTAGTGACACCTAGAGGAATTACATAAAACACACTGAAGAACATTGTGTATTAGTTTCAGATCTTTATTCATTACAGGTACATAGTTATGATTATTTCAAGTTAGGGTTGTTGACTAATCCAAAACTAGTCATGTGAGACTAAAGTAAAGTTTGATGAAAATGCTAGTCTCTTGTAGTTAAAGTTAAGTAAGATTTGCATGTCTGTGATCATATACACCAGGTCTATTATAGAGTTACAAATCATATTTGGATGATGAAATTGATGAGGGATTTTGGTTGAGGTACATGTTGGGTATTGTTGACGATTGAAATCGCAATGAAGTTTTGCCCGCAGAGTATTGCTAAAGCCTATTATTATAAGCTAACAATATAAATAATACTAGTAGGTGGGACCCCCTTGTATATTTGGAGATAATATATGGATCTTATTTTATGTTTGTGCCACTATTCGATACTGCTTACATGGTTGATGAGATCTTGTTTTTATTGGCGATGGATAGGGCTTATTATGTGTTGGTTCTAATGGCGACAATTGGATGATGGATAAGGCTTGTTATGTGTTTTTTCTACTACTCCAGGCTCAAATTTTATGTTACAACGACCTATGTTATCCATTGTTATCATTGCTATCTTTTCTTGGATCCATTACTGGGACACTTGCACAAGAGACATGTTAGTAATAATATATAAGAGCAGTGGGAAAGAAATAAAAGTAATGTGACAAAATGAAAAAGGAAGGAATTAAACTATGCTAATATACTACTCTACATGCATCAAAATTGAAATGATCATTGATAATCCTAGCTAACACGTTAATAGCTATGCGCTTTGATTGAGTTATATGAAACATGGTTGATTATGTTATTGCATAAGTTGGAAATGGATAAATGTGATATGGGTCAATCTATTGGAAATTAATGGGTGATGGTTTTGATACATGGTTTAATTTAATGAGTTAATGGGAAGCTTGCTGGCATGTACTAAGGAATTACTTGACTGGGGGTGGAGGTGACGTGCATTTATTTCACGTTACCCTTACTCTTTCCATTGGACGCCACCCTAGTCCGGCTATTGTTCAACTGTGTTTGATGTGGTTAAGCTTTGACTTTCAAGAAGAGGAAGAACAACTTGGCCAAGCTCGAGTTTTTAAGGTGCTCTTAGTTACAGGTATATATTGTTTCCATCCATGAATTTTCTTTGGTTATGAAATATATAGTGTCTCGATATGTATGGGTTTGTGCTTTCCTTAAGTCTGGAAACTCTGTAAATTGGTGATATTTTTTTGGAATGGATGGTTGGTGTGGGTTTCATTGCAGTAATGTTGGAGTCACATTTTTATTGATCATTCTGGGTGTTATAAACCATGAAGGCCCTCTGCCATCCTTGTTGGTCTTGGTTCAAGTTGTTTTTATTTGGCCCAGATTGGTTGGTCATCCCCACGCTTTCTTATCACCTACCTAGTCACTTGTTGTTATGGGGTTTACTGGGTTTGAAATGCCTTGTGTCACTATGCTTTGCTTCACTTGGGTATGATTTCGTCATGTTACTAATGTTATGCAGTGGGTTGTGATGGCCATTTTTCCAAAGGGCTTGCTTAAGGTGACTGTTATTTCTCGACCCTGTCCTATCTTAGCATTCTCGGGTTGATTGGGAAAACAATGAGGGTTATGCCTTGCATGTTCTAAGTGTTGTTACATAACCAAAATGAAGCCTTGCTCCTATGTTTATAGTCTCTCCCATCACATGAATTATCACCCCGTCTGTGAATTTAATTGTGGTATACCCTGTGTGTGCACCATTGGTCTCATAGGTTCTCACCCGATGATGGAAATTGACTCCAGGTCTCCCTGTGTTGGTCCACAAGGCAAACCCTCGATTTCTCAAGCCCAGGTTTTGATAGAGGAAATTGTTATGGCCATCGAGTACACTGTTGGTTTTTATGAGTTGTTAGTGTATTATCGACAACGTTCGATTTTTGTCTCATCTCTGTTGATTATGATTGACAATGGTTTTGGTTTTGGTATTTAGTCACTACATTGGTTATTTTGACAATCAAATTGACAAACTCAACATGATAATTGGTTGATTCGAGAATTGGTTTGAATGCACAGTCATTGTCTCTTACATTACAATTGTTGGATTGTTAACCCAACATTAGTTTACAATTGATTAATGCACAATGATAATTTGTGCGTGATGTGTGGGTATGTGTGTGGCATTCCTACAACATGTTAAGGAGTTAATGATTGTTGTGACTGTGTGTTTTTTATTTCCAAATGGAGTGTTGCAATCGTGGTAATTATGACACGACCATACACTGTATTTATTATCAATATTATTTGATTTCACCATCAGAGAGGGTCATGAGTTTTTAAACATGGATTTTTTGCAATTTGATCAATTTATGTTATGAGATCGGGTATATTGTTGTTGCCTCATTGTATTGGATTGATAGCCCAGCATTGTGACTATTTAGAGTCAAAGAGAATTGGACATGTACAGTCACAGAAATACACTTGTGTTTTGTCAAATGGATTGTGTGTCCACAACATAGCATGAGTTGAAGTGGTGATTGTTGTCTGTGTGTTTAAATGGCAAGTTAGGATCTTTGCAATTTAAATATGGATCGTTGTGTTCACTATCCACTATGTATGTTTAATGAATATCATGCATTTTAAAAGTGATAGGCATCGGTGTTGTGGAAGTATGATCTCGTTACAATTTAATTGTAGATGGAATTGAGGGATTAAATCGAGCATGCTTTCTATGTCTGTGTTGATGGAAAGTGGTTGATTTTTTATACTAAACATAGTGGAATTAAGTGATTGTTTATTCATTTGAAAATTTTTAAAAATATTAAATGCATAAATGAGAAGAATAGAGCTCCCCTACAGGTTGTTGTGGAATGCATACTGTCTTGTTTTGATGACACTGTGTTATATATTTGAGTACAAACAAGGAGCAAGTTAATGCACATGATTGTTTGAAATGTACACAATAAATGTTTTTTGGGTCACAGTGGTCATTTGGTTGGTGTTATGTCCTTTTACATAATGGTTTTATGGATTACTTAATTAATTTTATGAACAATATCCACTCTCTTTCCCTATCATTATTTCTCTTTTCTCTAATTACAACCCCATCGCCTTCCCACATTCATTTTTCACCCCCTATTCTAAAATTTAATTATAGTCAAGTATAATTATGTATTGAAGCAGTTTGAAGTGACGTTTTCGTGGTTGGATCATAGTGATATTTTCTTTGGTTTGCATTACATTTGATTGTTGTTGTCTTTGAGAAGTAACCATGTTTATTTTCCCCCTCATTTTACCATTTTTCACTCAATACAAGCCCCTCTTATATCCTAGAACCTTTTGTTCACCCCTTGCTCATCGACAATGGTTAAACAATTTGTATGGATTGGATTGCATGAGTCTGATATGTTGTTGAGCCAAAATCTATTTCATATTTTTGAATATTTTTCATGTATGGTTGTTAAAATGACTATTTGCTAATCAATCATGCATGCAGGAATGGGATTTTTCAACCAAGGTAGCCATGACAGGGGAAACCAAGGGAGAGGTAATTGTAACAAAGGCCCAAGAAGGCCATGATTCTCCATACACTTTGATGATGACTCACAAGAGTTAGACGAGTTGTTTCATGATGGATTTTTCAATAGGATTGGGCAAGGGGTGGCCCAAACTAGGCCTGAAAGGCCTCCCTTCCAAGCTCCACAAGCCCCTGGTATTCCTGTGCCCCCTCATGTCTCATTCCAACCCGAGGTTACCAAAAATGACGGATGGAAAGAGATTGTCCACCTAGCAGTCTCCCAACATTGTGGTTGGAACAATTTGTCCTTACCTATTCCCCCGCCCAACAATCAGATCGTTCAAGCTGCCCTTGCCCACTCACCAGTGCAATCCTCCCATGCTAGAAAGAGATTGAAAACTGAGGCCTACCATGCTCCTAACAAAGGAAAAGTTATTACTGCCCCTTCCTCACCCTCCAATGGCTCTGATAAATCCGTTCCTTCCTGGATTCATTTGAGGGATGATTGTTCTCACGTGATCAACGAGATTAGGCCTAAAGGCTCAGTGCAGCCAAAGGGAAATTCAGAAAAATCGAAGGGTGACAACAACAATCAAGGAAAGATTGCATCTCAGAGTGGGAAATATGGTTTTTGATTTTTTATGTTATTTATTATTGATGACAGTTGACTTCAAAAGTTTTGGACAACATGTTTTCTTTGGATATATGAGTAATATACTTTTTTGAAAATAATTTCAAATATCAATGAGATAAATTGTCAAGTGTTAATGTGATGATGTGAGTCACAAGGAGGGGTGTTTTTCTTAATTAACTAGTTATGTTATGATCATTGAGAAGCTAAAGGGAGTCACAAGGGATCCCACCTACAAGTTATTATTTATTTATAACCCTTATTATGATTATTACTTTTCCCCCTAACTAAAAAGTTGGTTGAGTCTTTAGTTAACTTAACTAATGAGGTAGTTCAACTACTTCAACCAATTCTAATTTGCTTAAAGACAAAAGGAAAGGGAGGAACAAGAGGAGGATAGAAGGGGGAGCATACTAAGGTTTTCTCTTTGAGTTTATGTTGAGATAGTTTAGTTTTTATTCATTCCATAATTTAATGAAATAAAGGATTGATTTATGTCTCAGTCTTGATTATCATATTGGTGCCTTTACTTCTGTCTCTACATTTATTTCATCAACTATTTTATTCAGAAAATCATATTTAAATGAATTTTCTAGCAAGATTTTAATTGTAAAAAATACTAGCCTAAGCACTCGTAATCAATACTTGTGAGTTAGGATTTTATTTTTGATGGCTATAAACATAGGGTGACATTCCCTTCTATTTTTCTTTAGCCAAGAAGAATCTGAAAATGCTTGAGTAAGATCATTTCATATCTTTTCCTCAACATCTACATGGTTGAGACAAGTAGTTGATGAGTTGGCACATACATGAGGTGTATAGTTGATGATGTTGGCACATCTTGATGAGTCATAGTTGATGAGTAGTTGATACATTATTGGTACATACTTGGTACATGGTTGGAGACACTTGTTAGTATTATTGTTGACACCTGGTTTATGGATGATGTAGCATACTTGTATTGGTATATTATTAGAAGCACATATTGATCTTGGTGATGATTATGATTTTTTGTGTTATGCTTAGTTGATGCACATCTTTGAGAGTTGTCTTGGTGATTGATATTGGTGAGTAGATCAGATTTGGTTGATAAGATTGATGAGATAGGTTGTTGTGATAGGTTGTTTGGACAAGTTGTTGTGACATGTTATTTGTATAGTTTTAGTGCATGTTTGATGCACTTGCTTATGGTACAGGTTGAATACAGGTTGTTTGGTACAGGTCGGTGCATGGTTGATGCACTTGTTTATGGTACAAGTTGAGGTACAGGTCGATGCATGGTTGATGCATGGTTCAGATTATTCGTACAAGTTGTTTGGTGCAGGTTGATTGGTATAGGTTTACAATAGTATATCTGATAGTGATAGTGTGGCAGTGGTTTCATCATTCTACTTCTACGTCAAGGCGGTTGGGTGGGGAAAGGACAAGTGGTTGTAGACACCTTCCAGTTGTAATCAGTGAACATAGGGGGTTGTAGCCTCCTTCTGGTTGCAGCCATAGATTTGGGAGTTGCAACTTCCCTCAAGTTGTAGCCTAAGAAACTAGGGGATTGGAGCCTCCTTCTAGTTGTAGCTCGAAAACAAAGGAAGTTGGTGCTTCCAATGAACGTAATTCTTAAATACATATAAGAAAAAGCATTATGTGGTTTTCTCCCGCTTTGGGTTTCCACGTAAAACACTGGTGTACTATGTATGTGTGTGATTTCTCATTTGTTTATTGTTTATTTACTCTACAACTATTGGATGATAATTCTACATTGATATAACACTTGCATTTTATGGTGAAAAAGGATTAAATTTCTCTATTACCAATTCACTCCCCCTCTCACTAATCTAACAATTCATAACGAGTACTTGAGAAGTCGAAGACCCAATGAATCCCATTGCCTCACACCCAATACACATTTATTTGTGGCTTTGAATCTTAGAAGTGCTTCTCCATTAAAACAAGTATCTCCCAAGGAACTTCCTTCTTCTTGATCTTCTTCATTGTTCCTCATCTTGTTACACTAGTACTTCCATATATTTTTTATTTTCCCTTCTTTTATGTTATTTCTCTCTCTTTTAGGTATTCATTGGGATGTGTTTTTTCCTTCGTCTTGTCTTTTTTACATATTAAATATTTGTAGTGCAATGGAATAATTGTGGCCATTAGTGGACAATAATATCTTACTTAAATTAGATTAAAATGAAACAAGTTAATCAATGGATAAAACCCTCCACCTTTTTTATAACAAAATTGGCTTAACTTTCATAGGATTTTGTATCAAAACTTAGTACCTTGTATTCATATTTGGAATATGTATAAACATATATACATAATAATAGGTTTTGGCCCATTCTATGATGATTTAAATTTTTGAAATTAAAAAATACATCAGCCAAAATAGAACAATAAATCATGAATAATTTTTGTTATCCATTTATTTCTCCATACTACAATAACATGTAACTATAATAAAAAAAGGTTACTCAATTTATTGCTTTGATATTCAAACCACTTCATCCTTATTATGTCAGGGAAAAACAACTCAATTCATAAGGAGTACTTGATTCAAGAACTTAAAAAGAGCGAGTGGGATGTGAAGACACCGTAACGTGCACTCCACACAAGCATGGGACTTTAATGGATTCATATGGAAATCGAAATTGCATGGAAGCATCAGAGCGAGTGGGAAAAGAAGACACCTTAACTTGCACTCCACACAAGCATGGGACTTTAGTGGATTCATATGGCAATCAGAATTGCATGAAAGCATTGCCAGTGAAGAGCATGTACGTTAGCAAACACTTTAACCAATAATGGGGCATTTATGCTAACTTCTTGGCATATAAATATTCAACCAGAGTTGTTAGACAAGAGAAACCTTGAGCACGGTCAGTTGATAAATGTTGCAGGAAACCATAGATTTCCCACGTGTTCAAGTTTCAGTTTGTAATTCCTCCTTCTATTTTATATGTGTTCATGCAAAGCATCTCCCATTTTTTCTTTTCCTGTATCAGATCTAATTTATGAAAGCTCAGACAACAGATTATACCTTGTGTTTAGTGTTACTACATGATTTTTAATCCAAATATAGAAGTGATTTCCTCCGAATGAATGGCCATTTATTATAATATTTTTTTTCATTTGAATGATATGTAGAGGGTACCTCCATGTATTTGAGTGTATGAAGGTGTTAACTATTTAAATCATGTTTTATAGATTCATATACATCTATTAGAGATGATAAATTCTTAATTGCTCAACACACTATTCCTTTTCCATAGGATACAAGATTCATTCTTAGAAGCACCTTGTGTGTTTATTTTGTTCTTTCCTCTAATCCACCATTTCATCTCTATTTTAATCTTGGTTTTTTGAAACACTCATAGAGATATGCCTATGATAGCTGAGAGCATTTTTCATATGAAATGAGAACTGTTTGAGGTCATGAATTACAAGAGAGAGAGAAAGAAAGACTTCCCAAATATTGCACAAACATTTTACTGCAAATATTCCTTTAAGATTCATCCTGAGTCTTAGACCTTGGGGTGCCTCAACATCATTACAACAACATCTTGGAACATATTGAGGGATAACATCTGAAATGGATCTATTGTTGGTGATGTAAGTTGGAGAAATCTTCCCTCGGGATACAACATTTGAAGCTTCGAGACTTGATGGTGAACAAGCCTCAGGCACTTGGTTGTTAATATTTCACCTGGTGACTCCACAGAAGGACAATTTGGCCTATGCTATAAGACATACCATAAACCATCCTGATTTTAATAAGGTTCTGATATATTCAGATCCAGAAAATCTTATGACCTGGAGGAATATCAGAGAGTGTCAAAGATCCTTTTTCTCAAGTAATCTTTATCTAGAAATATTTCTTTCTGTTGTTCATCAAAATGTTGAATCTGTAGATCTAACTGATATAGCTGAAGATTTTGTTTCTACTGCAGAATTTCCACCAAAACCGTTAATATACCTCCATAATTATCCTTTAGAATTTAGATAAGAAGTTGTTTTTTCCCATCGACCCTTCTTGAAAATCCATGTCCCTCCTTTGTCCTTTTAAGCCCATACCATAATTTTACAAAATCTCATGGCTGGTTTAGGTGGGGGGAGACATGGGGGAAATCAACCTCCTTCTCCACCACCTATAAATAATTGGGGAACTTCCATATTTTCCCTATTGAATCTACCCCAAATTACGTCCCATAACCTCCATGAGAATTACATGAAATATCTGTGAAAATTTGATGGAGACAAAACCCGCTCAATTAAAGAGCATATGAGTGATTTTTGATACTTTACAGATGACCAGTTTGTAAAGAAATACAATGTCTTCATGAGGATATTTGTCCAAAATCTACGGAGATATGTTAGAAAATGGTTCAGAGAAGTTCATGTCGCTTCAATTGATAGTTGGCGAGCTCTAAAAGATGTCTTTATGAGATAGTGGGGTGAGAAAAGGGATATCCTATACTACATGAATTAATTTGTCTCACGAAGGAAAAGAGCCAATGAAATTATCGATGATTTCAATAGGAGTTTTAATAAGATCTATAACAGGATCCCTACATATATAAAGCCATCACAACCAACAACTAAAGTGACATACACTGGGGAATTTGATGTTGATTTTTCCATGACTTTGAGAGAAAGAAGGTCCCCGACCCTACTAGTAATGCAAGAATATGTAATAGAAATAGAAGGAAACATGATTGTATGAGGAAAAATGAAGTAAAAAATGGATCGTGCAGAAAAGAAAAAGGTCGGGGAAGATTGTGGCACTTTTGATATAAGTAGAGAACCCCAAGAAGCAAATATGGATGAGATGTCTATAATAATTAGGAATCTGACAAAAAAAATGTCCAAATTTGAGATAGAGCATAACAATGCAAACAAATCCCCCAAGAGGGAGGCATAATGAAGCCTAACCCTAATCAATTTATAAGACCTCATAATCCACAAATCATGAGAAGGGAGAGAAGAAATGAAGAACAACCCACTGATCCCCCTGTAAAAACCAACAATGACAACAACATTATTGAAGAAGTAGTTGATGAGAGCTATGATGAATACAAAAAATAAATCCACCTAATTCAATATGATAATGATTCCATACATATAACTCAAGATGACTATGAAGGGTCACTAAATCCTAAGAAATTAGTGGTTGACTCTCATCACAACAAATGAGTCTGATCCTTAGTTCAGTACATAATTTGTGTTGATGCACTACAAGATGAGATGCATAATAAGTATGATCTCAAGCCTTGACAGAAATAAGTTGTTGCAGATACTCAAACTCACGCAAAGAAAAATAGTCCAAATTTGTCCAAAGATAAATCTAAAGAGGTTCGATAGATGAAGTTTTGGAGCCTGTTAAAAGGGAAAAAGAAACTAAAGAACTTGTGGAATTATTTTCACCTTTAAATATTGAATGTGAATTGTCCAAGATAAATGTCCCCGTGCCTTTAGTAGAGCTAGCTAAAAATCCCTCATACCATAAACAAATTGAGAAAATTATGCAGGGGAAGAGATCAACAAATCCTCCTGACACTTTGAAGGTACAAGATGACTCCTATACCATAGTTTTTGGTCCTCATATTGATGACAAAGAGGAATATGTGGAACCCTTCGATGTGACCTTAAATATTCATGATAAAATGTTTCACAATTGTATGCTCGATTCTAGAGCATCCCACAATCGTATGCCTAAAGTAGTCCTGGAAAAGTTGGGGTTGGAAATAACCAGTCCATATCATGACCTTTATTCATTTGATGCTAGGAAAGTAAAGTGTTATGAGATGATTACATACATGGTCATCACCCTGGGCCCTTTGCCTGTTAAGAGAATTATGATGGGCATGGTGATGGATGATGTACCAACCAAATATGGCATGTTACTGTCTAGAACATGGGCACAAAAATTGGGAGGCACCATGCAGATGGATATATGACACTGTACTAGTTTTTGGAGGAGAGCTCAGAAGGTTGTACTAAGAGACAAAGTTTTCTTATGTGGTATGTGATCAGAACAACCATGTGAATCATCCCACATATAATGTTGATGAAGATCCAGGATATTGTATCCTATATGTAAATCAAGAGTATGATGAAAACCTGATACTTGCAACTCCTTTTGTAAGACATGTGGAAGAAGTGTATGGTATATGGAAAAAAAAATTTGATGATGCATACTCAAAAGAAGGGGTTGGGACTGACGTAGTTCTCATCTCTCCAACCAAAAAATAAATTCATTTGTCCTACAACTTTGAGTTTGAGGCCATAAATAACGTGGTTGAATATGAATCCTTGATCTTAGGACTGGAGGTAGGAAGAAAGATGCAAATTACCAAGCTAGTGGTATTTGAAAATTCAGAGCTAGTTGTGCAACAAGCAAAATGTTCCTATCAAACAAAGCATCCAAGAATGAGGGCGTACATGAATGAGGTATGGGATATGATTGATAATTTTTATGAAGCTTTAAATATTTTTGTTGTTTTGAAAGAGTTTAATCAGCCAACTGATTCCTTAGCAGTAGCTGCTAGTACCTTTAAAGTACCAACCACACCTCAAATTAAATATGAGATCAAGATGAGATATAGACCTTCCATTCCTGATAATATCAAATACTAGCAAGCTTTTTAAGATGATCAACAGATGAAAAAATTCTTGGAAGTGATAGATGAGTTTGCATATACTTATATTGATTCAGATGATGAAGAAAACACTAAACATGAGATTAGTGGGAAAGATGAAGAGATTCTTGAATTCAACAATTACATGGTTGAGCATTAAGTCTTACAGCTCAAGAATAACTTCATTCCTAAAGGAAATTTTTCTTTAGAATAGTTACTTGATAGAAATTATGTACTTGTCAAACCAATTGTTCTCCCCAGAGATGATAACATTGAGGAATATAATATTGGGACTGAAAAAGATCCTAAATATATTAAGTTGTCCAAAAATATTCATGTTGATCATAGGGAAGAGTATTTGCAGTTGTTTAAAGAGTACATGGATGTCTTTGCATGGAGATATGTATTTTTAAAGAGTACATGGATACCATTATCATCCAACATTGAATACCCCTCAAACCTGGTACTAATCCTTTCAAGCAGAAGCTTAGGCAAGTTAATCCTCTTCTTTTTTCCTTTCATTGAGAAAGAGGTGAGGAAATTATTAGATGCCCATATTATTATTCCCTTAAGGTACTTTGAATGGGTAGCTAATTTATTTCTAATGAGAAAGAAGAATGGGGAAATAAGACTATGTGTGGACTTTAGAAATTTGAATAAATTCTCATTAAAAGATAACTACTCCCTACCCAAGATGAACCGTATACTGTAGAAAGTAGCAGGGGAAAAGAGGATATCCATGATGGATGATTTTTCGGGATACAACCAAGTGGCCATGCACATAGATGACAGAGAGAAGACAACCTTCACAACACCATGGGGGACTTTCATGTATGACAAAATTCCTTTTGGTTTGATAAATGCAGGAGCAACGTTTTAGAGAGCTATGGGCATTGCTTTTGTGGGTGAGAGAGACAAGTTCATTGTCATATACCTTGATGACATGATTGTTTTCTCTAAGATGAATGAATTTCACATCAATCATTTAAGGAAAACCTTTGTGAAGTGTAGGAAGTTTGGGTTGTCATTGAACCCCAAAAAGTCTTATTTTTCTATGGAAAAAGGAAATACTCTTGGGCATATAGTATATAAAGAAGGGGTGAAGATAGATCCAGAAATGGTGGAGGAAATCAAACAAATTTCTCAGCCCATGAATAAGAAAGAACTACAATCTTACGTAAAATAGGATTTCTGAGAAGGTTTGTCCCCAATTTTGCTGAAATGATGAAGCATATTACCAACATGTTGAAGAAGGTCTATGAAGCCAAGTGGAAAGTTGAAGCCAAAGAATATTTCTAGTAGATCGAGGAATCCTTGGGAGAGTCTCTAGTTCGAGTTAGCCCAAATTATGACAAGGATTTCCTCATTTTCTCTTTTGCATCATCACATGCGATAGAAGTTGTGTTGCTTCAGAAAAAATGAAAAAGACCAAGAGCAACCCATATCCTTTTTTAGCAAGGCCCTGAGAAATGTTGAGTTGAAGTATAGTAGCATGGAAAAGTGTGATTTTAGAGATTATATATTGCAATCTAAGATATTGTCTTATGTACCTACCGATACTATAAAGGACATTCTCACACATCCTGACAGTGAGGGAAGAAGAGGGAAGTGGATTGCTAATTTTCAGGAGTATGACGTGAAGCTCAAGCCACAAAGCTAGTAAATGGACAAGGACTAGAAAAGTTGTTTGATGAATCTAACTACAAATTTTTAGAATTAAATGCATTGTCAACAAACATCATAGCAGCAAAGTTTGAAGAGGATGAAACACAATAACCATCCTTAGATGTAAGTGCCAATTTTTCTCAATCTGATTGGTATAAAGACATCATATTTTACTTGCAAAATTTTAGCTAATCACCAGCATGGGGTAAAGCCAGGGATAGATCTATTACGCTTAAGGATGTAAAATATTTCATTTTGGGGGCAAATATGTTCTGGAAAGACCCCAGGGGAATATTACTAAATTGCCTCACTGAGGAATAAATTGAGGGCATAATCATTGATTTTCATAAGGGTGTGTGTGGGAATCACCATGCTTGGAGAGCCACTACATACAAGATCCTTAGAGCTAGGTATTACTGTCACTCTTTATTTTCTGATGTAAATTGGTTGGTTCTAGCATGTGTAGAATGTCAAATGTTTGCAAGGAAGAAGAAGTTGTTTCCCCTCTCACTAAAACCAAACAAAGTTGAGACACCTTTCTAGCAGTGGAGATTAGACTTCATTGGATATATTAATCCAAAATCAAGTGGAAAACACAAATGGATTTTCACAACCATAAATTATTTCACAAAATCGGTAGAGGCCATACCTACAAGGGAAACCACCGATACAGTCATCATAAAGTTCCTAGAGGAAAATATCTTGGCTAGATTTGGGTGCCCAAGAAAGATCATCATTGATAATGCTTAGGCCTTCAAATTTGCCAAATTGGTTAAGTTTTTCCAGGACTATAACATAGAGATGGGACACTCTACAACTTACTATCCACAAGAAAATAGTTTGGTTGAATCCTCCAATAAAAACCTTGTCAAGATTATCAAGAAAATGTTATCTCAAAACAAGAAGGCATTGGACTCCCATATGAAATATATGGTCTGGGAAGAAAAAGTTAGCATCAAGAGGGCCATTGGAATTGCCCCTTTTCAGTTGGTGTATGGGTTGGAAGCCATTTTCCCCATTCAACTCAGTCTTCCTGTGATGAAATTACTACAAGATGAGGAGGAAGCATTAGATGACATGCAAAGAAGAATTAATTAGTTGATTGAAGTCCAGTAGATAAGAGAACAAGTTCAGATAAATTCCCAAGATCACCAAGAAAAAATAAAAGAAATGTTTGATAAAAGGACGAAGGAAAGAAATTTCATGATGGGGGATTTGGTCCTAAAATGTGACGCCTGAAGAGAAGCTAAAGGGAAACATGGAAAATTTGATAATTTTTGGTTTGGACCCTTTCAAGTGGTTGTAGTCCTAGATAACAACACTTATGATTTAGATAAGATGGATGGAGAATTGTTTGGGGCTCCTATAAATGGGAGGTTCCTAAACCACTTCTTGCAATACTGATCACTGTAAAACTTTCTTACCATGTACATAAATAATTCCTTTTCATTTATGTTCATGAATTTTTTATTTTACTTCATTCACCATTCATTACTTCAGTAAGTAGGTAGGATTCTAACAACATAAGTTGTTGAGCATTTTTTGTGTCACATATAAGATGAATTTTCAGATCTGAAGGAGTTGTATTTTTTTGGGCCGACTCCATAACCCAACAAAAGAAGGCAATTGGTCTACAGTTCTTAGCACACCATAGGGGTATGTTGTCCCCGTTGGAGCCAAATCTTAGTACTATATTTATTCTCATCATTAAATGAAGGTTTGATGAAGTGGCAAGTCCGATATAAGATGAGTTAGTGGAAGAAGGGAGAGATTCAAGAGCCTCTCAGCTAAAACTTTCAAATTTTCCTATGGAAGAAAGAAGAAATGGCAAGAAAATCATGGTTTCAGCCATTTACAAATCATCCCTTCTTAATTGTTATAAAAGTTGTTTTCAATGGTTCTATAGCAACAATAATAGTTTAGTCCAGGTTTTGGACATCATTCTTCCCATTGTGTCTTCAGTAGATCTTACATTCTTACACACTACTATAAGCTAAATCAGTGCATTAAGGGATTGAACAACTTGATGAACTAGCATATCTCTAATTTCTTCTTGGCTGGAACGTTTTCGGTGTTAAGAGGGTTTGGTTTAAGATCTAGTATACTTCAACTCTAATCTAAAATAGAT
Organism: Picea engelmannii; assembly: GCA_009831015.1. NCBI lineage: Eukaryota > Viridiplantae > Streptophyta > Pinopsida > Pinales > Pinaceae > Picea > Picea engelmannii. The sequence continues at coordinate 71,394 of ML813951.1, forward strand.
CTAGCATAATACTTCTGGATTATAATACTTCTGGATTAAATGCTCTTCCTATGATTTTTCATGCTGGCTGGGTAAAATCTCTGCATAATGATGGTTTATTACAGATCTGGAATATGTTCTAGCACTGTGACATACTTCAGATTTAATGTGTTTACACTTTCATGCTAAGTTTTGATGACACTATGGTTTGAAATCCGCTCATTTGAAATACGTCGCTTCTTGATCCAAACTAACAGTCAAGAACTTATTCGAACCTATGGCTATACTCATGCTGCATTAACGGTATATGGAATATGTAAGACACATATCTAAATCTTAAATATCATATTCATTTGCCAACACTATTTTAAAGCTTTAATAATTGGTTACAGTGATGCTTGGTAAACACAATTTGTGACTCAACCAATACATCTTTGCACTTTATAAGTCTGTGGCATATTGGTTTGTTTCAAAGAGAAACATTGTTTATATCTTGATGGGTGATGAATGATCTCTAAATCTGGAATTAACAGCTGGACTTGTCGTTTTCATTCCAGAGTAGGATTCACACATTGATGAGCTTGGTATAATATCATTTCACATTTGATCATTTATTCCTTGATATGGTTTATGAGCGTTTCTCACATTGTTGGATATTCCACTACATGATAAATATGTATACCTGGATATCATTATTCCACTAATATAAATGTTGGTTCACAAGTAACTTACAGAGTCACTGCTATATACTCACGTGGATGACTTTTCTCTTTCACTGTCATATTGACATGACTTTTCTCTTTCACTGCATATTGACAACAACACTTGATTGTGAATGATTCACACATATTTTGAATCAGAGTCTTGGAATGAAACAATAATATGTGGACAAAAGTGGATAAATATGTCAAGTGCAACAGTCATGCATGTTTTAAAGCCATCACTTCAATCATGCAATATTTCTCATGGTTTGTGTTAATTAATGAGTATTTTTCATATCTATTGTAGCAACATCTGCAAATCTGAATGGTGATTTCTAGAGATATTAATCTCTTTGATAACATTATCTTTGGAAGCAATTCTTTAAAGTATCCACTTTTTCCTTCATAAATTGGTTACTACACTCGTGATTTTAAATACGGGAGATAGCCTTGTTTCTATTTTGTGGTGAACATTTTTTTTGGATTACACTCGATTTCTAGCTATTTTGGATTGACTTAATAAATCTATTATGGTAAATTTGATAGTTCTGTTAATCACATTAATTTTTCAACCTAAGCTAATAACACTCTCATGATCCAACATTTTGGATAGGTTGATTTTAGGACACCCCCTAGGTTAAGAAGTCTTTCTCCTTAGTCTAAAGAGAGAGGTAAGATCGCTAAGGTGATAATAGGTGGTTTTTCTAGTAGTTGCCTCTAGGCTATCATGTTTTCGGTTAACACTTGGGATCACAACATTTGAAAAATATAATTAGAGCCTAAGACATGGAACCATTTTGTATTTAAATGCTCTGCCCATTATTAAATTATGGTTATTTTGTTGCTTCAAAGATTCACTTGGTTCTCTTTAGACATTGATGTCTTATGAAGATTAGATATGCTTAGCCCTCTTCCTTCAAGGGTGTTTGATATTTGTTGACAACTTACTAAAGGTCAGTGCCGCAAATCGACATTAAGCGAATCAATTATCTCTTACTTCGAGTTCTCTCACACTAGTAGGAAGAGACCCATAGCCAACTTCCAAGCTCGCATGATAGAAGTACTTCTCCATAACCTCACTCTCATCACATATTTCTTTGTGGCCTTGAATGTTAGAAATACTTCTCCATAAATACAAGTCTTGCACAAAAAACCTCCTTCTTAAGCTTCTTCATTCTTCTCCATCTCACTTCTAACTTAAATTATAAATAAAAATAAAAATAAGTTAATTAACCAAGAAGCCCTACCTCCTTTATTATAAAACTTTTAACTCAAATTTAATAGAACTTCATATCAAAACTCCATAATCCATTTTTATATCTAAAATTTATATCAAAGTATTATATATTAAATTATATATATATGAACATTATATATATGAACATTTTTTTTTGGATTACACTCGATTTCTAGCTATGTTGGATTCACTTAGTAAATCGATTAGGGAAAATTTGATAGTTTGGTTAATCACATTAATTTTTCAACCTAAGCTAATAACACTCTCATGATGCAACACTTTGGTTAGGTTGATTTTAGGGCACCCCCTAGGTTAAGAAGTCTTTCTCCTTAGTCTAAAGAGAGGCAAGACTGCTAAGGTGATAATAGGTGGCTTGTCTAGTAGTTTCCTCTAGGTTATCACGTTTTCGGTTAATACTTTTTCTATCTAGCGAGAGTTTGAGCAGTAACACTTGGGATCACAACATTTGCAAAATTTAATTAGAGCCTAAGACATGGAACCATTTTTGTAAATGCTAACCTTGTACAATATCTACTGCAAACTGATATTCAGAAAAGAACAGAAAAGATACAATGGAAAATACAAACATTACACAGAGATTTTTCACCTGAAAACCCAAACCGGGAAAACTAGCATATATTACATTCATACATTGTATTACATTGTTTACAATACAATATACATATAGGAGCCAGCGGCATCCAAAACCCTAACCCAATGACCTGGATTAGTCCAAAACCCTAATTCCTTAACTGGAAATAGAAAACCATCGGCAAAAAACCATGTGCCGAAAAACCACCTAATATCATGTGGTCCCGGAAATATGTCGTCCCGGAAATATGTCGGCCCAGCGGAAATATGTCGGCCCGGAAAAAAAAATTTCGGGGGCGCTGCCCTCGAACCCCCACGCGGGGGGCTCCACCCCTCTAACCCCCCTGCGCGCCCGGCGCAGACGCTCAGACACTCCGTCTCGTGCAAAGAATATAACACATACCTAACAATTTTGTATTCAAATGCTCTCCCTACTACGAGATTAGATGATGGTTATTTTTTCGCTTCAAAGATTCACTTGGTTCTCTTTAGACATTGATGTCTTATGAAGATTAGATATGCTTAGCCCTCTTCCTCCAAGGGTGTTTGATATTTTTTGACAACTTACTAGAGGCTGCTCAAAATTGACATTAAGTGAATCAATTATCTCTTACTTCCAGTTCTCTCACACTAGTAGCAAGAGGCCCCATAGCCAACTTCCAAGCTCACATGATAGACCCACTAGACGTCGTAGACCCAATCACTCTCATCACATATTTCTTTGTGGCCTTGAATGTTAGAAGTACTTCTCCATAACAACAAGTCTTGCACAGGAAACCTCCTTCTTAAACTTCTTCATTCTTTTCCATCTGACTTCTAACTTAAATTATAAATAAAAATAAAAATAAATTAATTAACCAACAATCCCTACCTCCTTTATTATAAAAGTTTTAATCAAATTTAATAAAACTTTATA
>ML813951.1:95177-105623 GCA_009831015.1 Picea engelmannii
AGGTCAATATTAATAAGACCTTTCAATAAAATAGAATAAGGCGGATGTAAGAAGACCTAATAGAAGCTTCCGCTTCTAGAAGGATCTTCCTCTAGATGCTTCTTTTTAGTATAAATAGGAGTCGAGGGTATTGAGAACCCTAGATTGGATATTATTGTAACAGAGCGCTGCTCGATTGGAGGTTGCCCCCTCGAAGAGGCCTGTGAACATTGCTATCTGAATCAAGTGTTATTTCTGTTGCTATTTCATATATCGTTTCTGTGTATTGAGAAGATTATGCTAGATATTCTACTGTTATTCTGTTATTTCTAGCATTTCGTTTCTGTTCTGCATATTTTATGTATCTGGTATCTTGCAATTTTCCTGTTGCGCAACTCGACGTTTCTCTATCACTTCCTCTTGTGCTTGCTTCAGGGCCATTGTGGCTTGTTTTGTTTCTTCCTGTGCACGATGAAGGCGAGCTTCGGTCATATCAGCTAGTCTGCGGATTTGGGTAGGCTCATCTCCCAACTCTGTTTCTTCTGATGGTGGGAGCGCAGTGGAAACTGTGCAGATGGAGTGAAGGGCCTGATGTACCCCTCATAGTTATTCTTCAATTATTTCATACATGGTCTCTTACTTAGCTTCATTTCTCTTCAAAAGATCTTCTAAGGTGTCTGATACAGCTGCGATGATGAAGTCAAATTCATCGAGCATGATCACAGTTTGCACTTGGTCTTACTAGATTTTGACTTCTTCCGCGATGTGGGTTTCATGGGAGAAACCTTTCTTTTCTTAGATGGCTCTGTGACATCAGGGGGATTCTGTGGCAGTGTTACTTCACCTTGCTTATGATGATCTTCCTTTCCATTATTCTCTTCTTTATCTACTTCGTCATCACCTCCTCCAGGTGATTCTGAAGCAGTTTCTTCTGATGCACTACTCAGTTGTTGGACCTCTTATGTCTTCTTCCTTCTGCTACTTCCAGGTGTATCATATCCTTCACGAGTGACCATCGGGCTTCCGATTAGTTAGGGGTCGGATAGTTTTGTGGGTTCAAAAGGGATAAGGAGATATGTAGGCCATTCCTTAGTTATTTCTCTTAGGTATTCCTCTATGAGTTTGTAGTAACTATGTATTACTTCTTTGTGTTTGTCTCCACGCGCAGTGATATAGGTAAAATGTTTGTTTGCGTGGAACTTCACAAATGGCATGAACCTGTGCAGGGTGTCTGGTGTCATATGAGCGACAACCTCAATAGCCATCTTTAACTGCAAGTAGTAGGTGTGGAACACCGCGTTTGACTGTCATTGTTTTCCCATATCGCTTGAATACCAGAGCGTGGTGAACTTCGTGGCTAAGGGTTCAAATGGTTCTATTTTACGGAAGGTCGCACCTTCCAACATCTCCCAAGCTATGAACGCGATGAGGATCAACAACCAACTAAAATGGAACTCATAGCCATGAACCTGAGCTTCACGACAGTCTTGATCTAACTGGATAATTAAGTACTTTGCCCAGTTCATCTGTGGCCCCTCCACGCATTTCCATGTGAGGTCAACAACAAGCCACGTGAACTGCATGGGTCTATTTTTTCTTACTAGCTTACCAACAATCAACTGGAAAGAGATGTGCATTGTGCCATTCTGGATGGAGACTACCTTGTAGCCTCGCTTCCCCTTCTCCACATCGTCGTATGTATCTTTAATCTTCTGCACCAGGGTGCAGTCTGTAGCCTTTCCTGGGTAAAAGTCTTGTGGGTCTGGTCCTTGCATGCTCAATCCAGTGATCTAATGGATTAGCATTGGATCGACGGTGATGCATCTGTCTAGCCACAAATAATCCCCATGGAAGCTTGAAAGTAGGATCTTAACGCACGCGTTAACCTCCAAGTGCCTTCCAAAATGGGGTATATTCATTACGTTCAGGATGGTGGATTGTGTGAGGTCCATAGTCCATTGTTGGGGGATTATCCTCGTCTTCTTCCCCTTCATTCTAGTCAAATACCTGTGAGATGCTAGCATGCTAAAGTTCTTTTGGTCTCCCAAGTTGAAGTCATTGATCTTCAACGTCAGAATATTATCCTATTGAGGCTTGCCTGTGTGTATCCCCTTTGGGAGGTACACAGTAACCAAGGTGCAGTCGAAGTCCGTGGGGAGACTTCATGATTCACCGCATCGACCAAGGGCGGGATGTAGTTGGGCATGATGGATGGGATTAACTTTGCATTTTCCAAGTCATCTTGATGCTTGGTTATTTTCTCAGCCACAGTTGGGGATGGTCCGGATCCGTGAGTAGTCGACAGGGAGGCTTGCACTCCTCTCATCGATGAAGCTTGAATTCTGACGGACATCACCTTCTCAACCATAAGTTTGATTATAACTTCTTCGAAATACTTTTCTACAACGTTGAGTTTGTCTGACATGCATGCTCGAGATCGAAAAACTCAGGATGATTAACAAACGCTCAATGCAATGGAACAGATGGCGAAGTCTCAGTAATCACAGCGCGGAAATAACGAATTCTCTTAGATACAATTCGTGAAAGTGTTCTCGGTGCAACAGTTGAAGAAATAAGTAGACAACGATGTAACAGATCCCTCCAATGGACAAGAATCCTTCATCAATGTAGTTATGTCTGTTAAGGTGCGGTCCCAATGGTCCGATGGCGAGATTTTTGATCATAATTGTTGTTCTACTCGTTCGGGAACGTCAATCTAATGGTTATAATATCTCCAACGGTCATATCGCTCTATCATAGCGAAGTGTCAATCTAAGCTGCTGTGATATTCCGACGAGGTTCAAATTCTGGAGACCTTTCGTCTATGATGTCTTCTCTCGAACTTCATGTAATTTCCCAAACTTTTCTTTCTTCTTGCTAAGATTTCTAGCCTTCTTCCCTGTGATCTGTGCTTCGGTATTTCTCTTTCCATTCTGATTCTTATCTCCTCTTGGCATAGTAACTTCGCGCTATTGGTGGTATTTCCTAAGGTTCAAGGGAAATACTTCTTCTTTGTCTGGGGTAGGTGCTCTACTCTCCTGTACAGACAAATGTTTCAAATCTTCTGGTGTTCTTTCAACTTTGACATCTACATTTCTCATCCTTAGTAGCTTCGAATGGTTTTCTTGTTTTTCCAGTAAGTGTGTTATTCTCTTAGCCATGAAGTCTCTTAGTGCTTGTTTTCTCTGTTCTAGAGCTTCCTCCTCTTTTCTTCGGGTTTGATCTTTCGCAATCCAGGTTTTTCCTAGTATTATATCAAATGGGGCGTTGTTCTCAACAAATTTAACAACATCAAATTATTCCTTTGTTGAAGTTCCATGAACAGTCATAGATGTATGGGTAAGTCTTCCACATAGGGTTATCAACTTTCCTATAAATAATTTTATTCCTCCCAATGAAGGAATCATAGCAAGTTTTCCCAAAATTTCTCAGGTTCTTTCTGTCATGATATTCACTTGTGTTTCCTCATCCAAAACAAAGTCTATGTTGAAGTCTCATATTCTTGTTTCTATGCACTCTTTTCTTTGAAGATCTATGATAAGTTGATATCTATGTGGTCATTTAGGGTTTCTTTCATTTGTAGTAATACAATCTCTTATTCTTTCTAGGGTTCTTCCATGGTCTCAGTTTCTTGGTCTTCCTAAGGTTTTTCTTGTCTCAGATTCATTTTCTCAAACTTAGCAATCATTCTAGAGAAATCCATAACTTCATGGTCCATAGCTTTACAACAAAGATAGTTAGGTCTTCTACCAGGGAAGTCCTTAGCAAGATGTCCCGGTCTTCTGCAACTATAACAAAGAGTTAATCCTCTCTTTCTCTTAAATGATCCCCATCCTTTCTTGTACTGCACACTAGGATCATGGTAGCTAACCTGCAAAAAAATATTCCTAGGATATTGCATCCATTTGTTATTCCAAACATTCTTTCTATGCATAGGAATCACATATCTCTCATTATTTCTATTATATCTACTCATATCAAACCTTCTTTCTTCTAACTGTGCCCTATTTTTCATACTAGGACAAAAGTTGTCAAACATACCTAGATTCATACTTTCAAAACAAAAATTTCCACTTATCTTACCTTTCTCAGAGCATAAAGCTTCCAGATCTTACCTCTTTTTGACAAAAAAATTCACTGATCTTACCTCTTTTTCTTCAGATCTGATTCCTTTCTTAGCGCACAGCTTCGCAGTTAAGTAGAATACTGCGCACTTAAGGAAACATATCTACACACAAAGATTTCTTTCTTTTCCTCAATTCCCAGCAATCATAGTTTCAGGTACCGACAACGGAACCATTTATTGGGACAGGGGAAGACCCGGGGTTCAACGCTTCAACAATGGACCAACAAAACCCTAACTACCATCCCTTTTGGAAACACTTGCAAAGCATATGAAGTCTCACTCGAGGTAGAGGCAGGGGTGGTTGCAAGACTCCAGTGTCTGCAACCCTAGCTGGGACACAGATCTATGATTACAATACTCTAACAAAGCACTTAGCAGATAACACTCATCAGTAATTAACCTTTATTCACATCGTAGATCCAAACCCTAATTGCATAGCAACATAGTATTCAACAATATCTAACACATTTAAGCATTTAGCATGGAGAGATAGATTAGATCTAACATTCATTCATCTTATTAAGCACTACGCTATTAGATCAGATGCATCATACATAAATATATCAGTACTAAGCATAAATCACATCACTAACATACAACATAATGCACAAAGAAACCATAACACAAGATATACGTGGTTCACCCCCAGCCTGGGGCTACATCCACCAACTCTTCGTCTTCTTTATTATCTTCTATCAATCTCCTTACATGCACAAAGCCTCAAAACCCACTCCACATAGGACATGAGATCTGTGCGCACTCCACCAACTCCTCCTTCCCCGAGCTAGGTTACATCACACAACCCTTTTACAATCTACACAAGCTTCTTACATCCACTTGCACTTAGCTCTGCAAGTTCTTAACACATAGCATGCACAAAGAATTCACAATTATTCACACTTAGCATATTGGCCTCTTCCTACATCACCTAGATATCTATTTATACATTACAAAATGGGTCCAAACCTGGGTAAACCCATGGGCCAAGATCCCATGATATCCACTTCGACTTGCGCTCCACCTTCGTCAGTCTTTCGAAGTCCCAAAATACGTCAAAAGTGACCAAGGATCTTCAAAACTTGGTCAAGGGCCAACAGTGGGAAACTCACATAATGATGATCCTAGATATCTATATCTCTCAAGTGTTTCTATGGATCAGGTAGAACATGGGATCAATCCATGTTGGTATCTGAGATCCTCTTCATTACTTCACCTCATTGACCTTGATGTTAAAATACCACCTCAAATAGATTTTAAGTGGATTCTTCCGATCTTGTTAAAGGTGAGATAAAAAAAGGGTATTCATACTAATATTTAAAGAGCATGTCTTTAGTACATAAGGTCTAAGCATAAAGAGCCACATGCTTTCTTCCAAACTTCAACATTGCTCATAGATGTATACCATTATAAGGATGGGCTCACCTAGCACCCATAGTGTTACGAGATTTTCAACCCTATGACCTTGGGTATATGTCACAACAGATCTTAACCCTATATAAAATATTGAACCTACCCTCCAACATACAAATCAATAAAGAAATAACTACTTGGAAGAGAGAAAGAAGGATCTCATACCTTGTATCCAAACGTTCGATGAAGATCCTTGCTCTCAACCTTTGACTTTCTCCATACCTTTGCCTCTACAAACCTGCAAAAGGAGCCAAGTAGATACTATAGAAAGTTAGTTATCACATCAAATTAGAAATGCATTGAGTCAATCTAGATATGTAAAGAAAAATCAACATACACAAACTAGTTAAACACAATTGCACATATATTGGAAGGAAGGAGAACTCTTTTATTAATTAACATGAATAGGTGACTTACAACTTGATTCTAATTGATGGCACTGCCTCAAAACCAACTTTTTGAGCTCCTCCATCGAACCCTTCAAGCATCGACATGGCAATGGAGTACTTCCTCACATGACCCATAAGGGATAAGAACACACCCAACTATGATATAGGAGAGAGGAAGAGATATTGGAAAATAAATTTCCAGATCAAGGGATACTACTAAGAGATTCAGGGAATAGGGAAGCTTGCAAATGGACAATATTCTTGCACTGGAAGGATTTCTCCCCTCATCTAAATCCCCATACATACTTATATACCATCCTAAAGAGGTTGATATGGTTACATTCCATTATGTACATACAATTGGGGGTTGGTTTTAGGATCAAGAAAACCCATAAACTCCATCCCAAAGTATGAAATAATTTTATTTTTCTCAAAATTAGGGGTGTACCTAATTTACACACTAGCAAATAGCATATGTACGTGAGTTGCACATGGGTGAATAGCATACATAAACAAAAGTAGAGTTTTTAAGATGATTTTGATGAAGGAGATTGGGATTTAGGTTTGCAAGCTGAGGAATGGACTAAGGCATCTCACAAATGCGGTATGGAGTGGCAATTTGTGCTACAACACATAGGAAACCAAAGTCTAGTTACCTTGTAGCGTGGGGGTCCCTCTCCCCCAGCTTAGAGTTTTCTCCCACCAACATTGTGTTGATATAGATCACCATATTCCTCAGGATCACAACAATTACAAAATCTACTCATTAAAGCTTAACAATAAGGACCATTTGTATTCAAATTCTCTCCCTAATATGAAATTAGGGGACAACTCTTTTTTCACTTCAAAAATTCACCTACTTCTCTCTAGAGACTCATTGCTTATCAAGACCATATTCCTCCAACAATATATAAAATATTTTATATCTAAAATTTATATAATATATAAATTTTGGTTCATTAGTTTTGGTTCAGTCTATGAGAACTTAGAATTTTGAAATTTTGAAAAAATAAATGAATCTTAAAATCATCCATAAAATATACTAAATAAATAAATTTATCCTCTTATTACTCCTAACTACATTGACACGTGACTCTAATAAAATAAAGTTATTCAATTTCTTGCTTTGAGTCAAGCCACTTCATCCTTCTTATGCCATGGAAAAATAACTTAATTCAAAGAGAATAAGATTCAAACACTTGAAAAGAGAGGGAAAATAATGCACTTTATCAAGCACTCTATACAATCATGGGACTTTAATGGATGCATATGGAAATCATAATTGCTGCTGCTCGCGTAATAATTCCAATACCTATCTGTCTACCTATGGAAGTCTCCCATTTTCTTTTTCATTGAAACATCTTTGAATTCAACGGGAAATCGAAAGAGTTGACGGCGATTGATTGACTTTGAGATTATGTAGTGACCAGGAAGAAACGTGGAAATTACTCTTAATCAATAAGTCAAATTCGGTGATATAATTTAAATCGGACTAGATTTAGATTAGATTTAGGAATTGATAATTGATTGTGCCACTATCCCAATTTAGAGTTGTATACCAATTGATAATTGATTGTGCTCAGAGTTGTATACCAACATAAGGATGGGCTCATCCAATGCCTAGGGTACACCAACATACCTTGTAGCATGAGGGTCCTTCTCGTTCAACTCAATGTTTTCTCCTACTAGCATTGCATTGAGACAAATCACTGTATTTCTTGGGATTGTAACATTTTTGAAATTTGCTTTTTAGAGTGTAAGACTGAGGACTATTTTGTATTTAAATATTCTCCCTACTACAATATTAAAGGACAATTTTTTTTTTCACTTGAAAGTTTCACTTTTTTCTAGAGAATCATGGTTATGAGGAATAAAGACAGTTAGCCCTCTTTCTCCAAGTCTATTTGATTCTCGTCAATAGCTTACCAGAAGCCAATTCCCCAAATTGACATGTAGCAAGTTGATTTCTTCTTATTTCCAACACTCATATATTAGTAAGAAGTGGCCCTATAGCCAACTTCCAAGTTCACATGATAGACCCATGAAACGTCATAGATCCAATAATTCGTATAACCTCACACCCATCACACATTTATTTGTGGCTTTGAATGTTAGACGTGTTTCTCCATAAAAGCAAGTCTTCACCAAAAAAGCTCTTTCTTCTTGAGCTTCTTCATTTTTCCCTATTCTCCTATGATATTAGATTAGTAATTTCCAATTAAATTTTTTATTTTCCCTTCTTTTAGATTCTTTTTCTCTTTTAAATATTCATTGACATGTTTTTTAACCTTCCCCTGGTTGTTTTTACATATTGTATTCTTTAATGCCAAAGGCTAATTTTTTCTTCAATAAAAAATAATATCTGTTTTTTAACCTTCTGGTTGTTTTTACATATTGTATTCTTTAATGCCAAAGGCTAATTTTTTCTTCAATAAAAAATAATATCTCACTTATATTTAAGTAAAAAAATAACAATTTAATCAATAGACAAAACCTATCTCCTTTGCTATAAAATATTAACTCAAATTAAATAAAACTTTATGTCAAAACTCCATATCGTATATTTATATCTATTTTGTTATACAAATTTTAACTCAAATTTAATAACAATTTATATCAATAGGTGAGAGGATGGAATTCTTTATTAACTTTCGCCAATCCCTAAATACGTTGTAGTATCAATTTTGGGGGTAATGTTATTCTTTTTGTCTTCATCCAAAGGGGAGTTTGCAATCACCTTTGTGATATCTCTCATGATTTTGTTACACAAATATTTACCAAACTTTTTGTATGTACATTTAGATGTCAAGTACTTTATCATTTTATTATGATAGTCATCCAAATCCATAATAATAGTGGAATTCACTTGTTCTATTTAAGTGGAATTTATTTGATCTACCTTCTTGACTATTATGTCTTTATTCACGTACATGTTTCTTAAACTCCTGGATTCTTCTTTGTTGATGTTGGACTTTGGTGGTTTAGCTTTCTTCAATATCGCAACACACTCTTGCCTAAGTTTTTCTGCTTCAACTTTCGGCAAATATTTGACAGAGTTTTCAAACGCTCTCTTAACATTAATAAGGATGATGGTTGGAGATTGAGCAAATTTTGGCCCTCCATCATAAACCGTATTAAAAACAAGGGAAACATTGTTGTAAATAATATTAATGTACCTAGTTTGAATCAAGCTGACCTATGACTCAAACTATTTTTAATCTTTATGTGTTAATTGGGTGAGTGCAAGCTAGTGATGGTCTCTCATGACGTGTTAGTGACAATGCAAACCTGGAAAAACAACAATTTGTTAACTTGGAGGGATTATTCAAGGTACATTTACAACAAATTTGAATATGATGTAATAATATGAAACATAGGAAATTGAATTATCTTTACGAATATACAACTTTTATTCATATACATTGTGAGTAACTAGGTCAAATTTGATTTTTTCTAACAATGGTATCTTATTTTTCCAACAAAATATAAGGTATATGTTTCCATTCATGTAGGTGTTGAGTGTATTAACGATGGAATTTCATTCCAAAAACTTGTATACTTGTAGAGAACCTATCTTTCTTGTGTCGTGTATTTTTTGGAAATTTTTAATATTAATTTAATATTTTTTTTTAAATTATCAAAGTCAACATATTCCTTAAATTACAATGCCTTTTTTTCATGTAGGCTAAAAGGGTCTTAACATGATCAAAACATTTTTTATTTATTTTTAGATCGTAGGTATCAATCTCCTCTAGTGTCTCATATAACTCATTTGATAAATGGTTAAGACGACAAAAAGTTATAGCAGAAATAAGAGAGGTATGTATTTTAGTATTTTGATATATGTCAAGACAAAAATAGATTAAAAATAGTAAACATTATTAAATTTTTTTTAAATGTGTATTTGGAATTTGCACAACCAACTCTATTTGTGTCTAGTTTTTTCAATAATTGAATTGTGTATCCTATATAAAAATAACATCAAAGACATAGATATGGAGAGAAATTCATAAAAATGAATGTTTTTATGTATTTGTAGACCAAACCACTAGGTTTGTCATCCCGAACCTAAATCTGAGGCAACCAACTCAGCAAACACATATGTTAGAGCTATGTCTCTCGCCCAAAAAAAAATGAAATTCAAATAGCGCGTGCGCTTTAGGAACACACACACGTTCCTAAAGCACGTGCACATGCCTAAAGCGTGTGCGCATTCCTAAAGCGCGTGCACGTTCCTAAAATGTCTGTGTTTTATTACAAATAGGAGAACACATGTGTTCCTATTAACACAAATAATTATCTCTCTCTCTCTCTCTCTCTCTCTGCCCCCATCTCCCTCCCTCCCTCTATCTTCATCTCTTTATGTCCGACCTCACTCTCCCTATCCCTCGCTCACTCTCCCCTCCCCTCTCTCTCTTTCCCCTCCAATCTCTCTCTACCCAACTCAATTTATTCATATTATCTCCACATTCTTCCCTCTCCCACTCTCTAATTCTCTCTCTCTCCCTCCCTTAATCTCCTACCCTCTCTCTCCCCCCCCTT
>ML813951.1:194897-232973 GCA_009831015.1 Picea engelmannii
TTCACTCTGTATTTTTACAGTCTCTGTACATTTCTTTCATTAATAGAAATCGTGTATTACTGTATCTCTATGTTTATGGTTTCATCTCGGATATATTTTTGTTATATTACTGGATATACGCGATATCTCTGTCAATTTCTTTATTATATCTCCGCTCTCATTTCGTGCCGAAAATAATCCGGATCAAACAACATCCTGAAGTGTTTTTTCTATCTAAAGCCCTTCCAGCCCAATCTGAATCAGTATAGCCATACAATCTGAAGTCACAATCTCCAGTATAACAAAGGCCATAGTCCAATGTATCCTTAAGGTATCTCATCACATGCTTTGTAGCTACAAGGTGAACACATATGGGATTCATCAGATACTAACTCAAGGTGTTAACAACAAATCATATATCTGGTCTGGTATTCGTCAAATACATCAAAAAACCAATCATTTGTTTGTATAGAGTAACATAAACTATTTCTAACGAAGTATCAACCAATAAATTCATATTTGTCTCCATGGATTGGACATGGCTTTACATTTCATCATGTCAAATATCTTCAAAATTTCCACAACTTACTTTCCTTGATTAAGGAAAATCTCTTATGGGCTCTTCCATACTTCAAGACCTAAGAAATAGTGCATCAGTCCTAGGTCCTTCGTTTAAAATTCAACAATGAGCTTCTTCTTACAATCTGTGATGAGATTTTCTTCATCTGTCAAGAATAATTCATCCATATATAGCACCAATATAATTGTTCCATCATTTTCTAAAGGTTGGGATCAAATTTACTCTTGGTAAATCCAAAGCTCATAAAAAAACTATCAATCCTACTATACCAAGCTCTTGGATCTTGCTTCATCTTGTAGACATGATTCTTCTTATCTTGTACTTCAAAAACAATTTTTCACATCACATTGTACCAACCTAGTACACTTTCTCAATTGCAACTCAATATGCATAATCATTTGTTTGTTATGTGTACTTTATGCAAAGTACTATTTGTCTCACTTCCTAAGAGTATGTCCCCTATTCTCTCTGCAACTTGTTCCTTCTGGAACTAGGACTTTGCACTTGCAACTGATATTTATGAAGCTGAGAATGACTGCTCTATTATCATTGTAGTTGTTGAACTATGAGAGTATCTCCTTTATGGAAACAACTTCATCTGAAACTGAGAGTCGTTGATACTGAAGTTATATTTTTTGTTTTCATGGAGGCAACTCAATCTAAAATACAGGGACTACTCCCTCTAAATATTGTACTATATCGGAATCATGGTTATTTTGGCTATCTTCACAAATACTAGAACTATTTCTTTGATTACTGGAGTAAGTGTCTCGTCATAGTCTTTTCCCTCTTGCTATGAGAATCCTCTGGACAAAAATCAAGTTGTGTACATCTTTATATTGTTATCTGCAACATGCTTGTTCTATTAGATCAATATTGGAAGTCACCATTGACTTCCCTTATGGTATGAAGGAAAAATCCATATCCCAGTTCTTCTGATTGGCTTCCTCCTCTGTCACCGAAACAAGGGAATCTTCCCAGGATATTTCACGTCTCCTAGAAGTCTCTGAAGCTATGATCTAGTCTTCTCAATTAATGGCATATGTCTGTCATTCCTAGAAGATGTCTTTTTTCTCATCTAATCCTCTCTAAGATCAGGCTCACTCTGAGTCTCCATGCTTCGTCTGAGGATTGACTCCCTCTAAGTCTAAATAATCCTCATGTCCATCTTCTCTCTATGATATGGCACATCAATGCTATATGGCTTTGTGTCCTGCAAATTGTCATGGGACCATGCTGGTATCTTCTTGGTTACTACATTGATTCTAGGTAGGCCCTTCTGGCTCTACTAACTATTCCCAATGATCTCAAGAGTGATCAAATTCACTAGAGGGATTTGTTATGTTATCTTTGGAGCCTTTTGCTCCTCATGTCTATCTTCATATGAGATGTTGTGTATCTAGAAAAAAGTAGCTTCTTCTTCTTCTTTGGTTCATGGATGTATACAGTCATGTATACAACTTGGATAGTCTGCTCCATGTCTCATTTAATATGTTTCCCCCTGTAACTGTCATTGTAGCTCCCTCGGGATTATCACTTGTGACCTTCCCGAAACAAGAACAACAAGGGATAAACATCATATAAGAATAATACTCTTTATAATAATAATAAAAAGAATAGTGAGAAAAATCATCACAGTAGCTCCTTTAGAGCTATCACTTATGATCTATCTGAAACAAGGGTAAAAATTAAGACATACGATAATAAGGAATGAGAGAAACACTCTTCTGGTGTTGTGATACATCATTCCTCTATGGTAACCTGGAACCTAGAGTCTTGCCTTCAAGAATGAGTGTGTTTCTTTTCTTCTGAGTTTCCTTCACTCAAGATGGAAAGTATTTTCTTCAACCTGTCCTCTATACTAAGATAATATGCTTTCTTGAAAGAAACTAGGTTAGAGAATAAACTCTATAATCTCAACTTTAATCAATCTAATACTTTGAATTTAATTTTTACTAGTGATTAGTATGATAATCATAACTTCAGCAGATCAAAACACAACCTAGATGTTCATAAGATCACAATAATTCCATAAAAAATAGAGGCACATAAAATTAATCAAACCTGGGGTGCATTGTTCCTCTGAATGTGTTGGATCTGAGATCCTTCTCGATCTATGATTGTTGTTTAGACAAAATATCCTTTCTCTTGCAAATACCCTTTAGAATAATGACACAATTTGAACATATGTAAGTACATAACTCTGATAGTATCGGCAGGTAGTGGCACCACCCGACAACAACAATAATCAATAACAAACCTTTAAAAATTCAAAGGTGATTCAATTTGTAACTTAAATTTAGCTGGAGATTTTCTAGGGTAAGGCACACTGGGATAATAAAAATAAGTCCCAACACTTCACAAAACGTTTCATAGCAACTGGTACTAGAGTTGGTGATGGTACTACAACTGGTGTTGTAACTGGCATGAAGGAACTGACACGAAGGAACTGGCACTGCAACTACAACTGATACTACAATTGCAACTACAACAACAACTACAACTTAGGGTTTTATGAGGAAAGCCTAATTTTTCAAACTTCAAATTTTGAAATTCTGATCCAGGTACTAGATGTGCTCTCTTAGGGAGAGCTCCTATATGTGGTTACTTCCCCCAACATCCTCCTTAAACAAGGAAAACGTCACACTTAGGGTTTATGCAGAAACCCTAATTCTGTAGTAGCTGCAATAATGAAAACTGGATTTTTGGAGAGGGTGCGCTGAGGCTAGTCACTTCTTATAAACTATGAGTTGGTCTCTTTCAGTCCTTCCCTAATACCATGTTGATGTTTTACTTATACAACTAGTAGTTACAATTCTTCTTTATTATTATAATCATTTAGCACATTAGTTGTATAAATAAGATCACTCAAAGAAAGACAATCACAAAAACAACAAGGACACACAAATTATCCTCGGAAATCCTCATGGGGAAGAAAACCCAACAAAAAACTCCTTAATATAGATAGACCAAAATCAAAGCAGAAGATCATCCTCTACTCTTTCACTAGGAAAGAGTAACACACCACTTAACCAATAGATACCAAGAGATAGACCAAAACCCTCCTTGATGTCACCCCCAGTTGCCAAAACTACTTCTCCAAGACTTGCACATTTTTTCCTCTTGTTGCAGAGCACATTGGTGAGTGTTCAAATGAGACATTGGCCTCCCTTATAAATAGTGGTCTAGCCAGCCTAAAATTAGGTATGGGTTGACCTGTCACTTTACCCTCTTAATTTAAATTTAAATTGTCAAGGCACAATAGGGACGACTTTTACAAAGGCACAATAGGGTCTAATTAACAAATATAATATAAAAATATTATTCAACACTCCTTCTTAGGTAGAATATTCTTCGAAGTTACAATATTTCAACAAGATATGGGTAGATTCAAGAGAGAGAGAGAGAGAGAGAGAGAGAGAGAGAGAGAGGAGAAGAAGAAGAAGGTGGAGAGAAGATAGAGAGAGTGAGTGAGGTAGAGAGAGAACGGAGGAATGATGGGGTAGAGAGAGAGAGAGAGGGGGGAAGAAGGAAACAAGAGGCGAGGGGAAGAGGGGGCATAGAGAGAGTGGGGGGAGACAACAAGTGAGAGAGAGGGAGAGAGTGGTTGGAGGGAGAGAGGAAGATAGATGGAGGTAGGGAGAGCGGGGAAGAGGGAGGGAGAGAGAGGGGGGAAATATTTATATTTCATATTAACAGGAACAAGTGCGTGTTCTTGTTGCTAATAATGCTCACGTGCTTTAGGAACATGCACACGTTATTTTTATTTCAATTTTTTTTTAGGAAGGCGCACGAGTTCTTGTACACATGTTTTTGAGGAACACACACACATTCTTGGGAAGGTGCATATGTGGCTTGTTGAGTGGAGGTTCAGTGTTTTTGAGGAACGCACAAACATTCTTGGGAAGGTGCATATGTGGTTTGTTGAGTGGAGGTTCATTGTTTTTCGAACCTAACACATCATAAACGTGTGTGCGTTCCTAGAAAAATGCACGTGTTCCTGCGAGTGTGTGTTCCTACTGACCATCTTGCCACTTTTTCAGCCACCAACTTCGTGCACCCACCCAATTAAATCTTTAAATGTTACCATTTTTTTATTTTATTGAACATATGGTCTTTATAATGTTTCTACATAGTGAAGATGAGGAGGGTTTAGAATATGAGGAGGGGATGAAAACAATTCAATCAACTTCGGATGTCAAATGCATCTCATTTCCTTATATGTGTACATGCTTCTCTACTCAATGTTGTATAGAAAGTTGATATTCCCCTAGGGTGGCAATGTACCACTTATTTACTAGTAGAAAAAATTACATGGTTATTTTACAATTTAATTTAAAATTTCATCATTGTGTTTAGTTTTTTCTTCCAAAGTGTGAAATTGATTGAATTTTAATCAATAAAATTATGTTATGGATACATTATTTTTTCTCTATATACATTGGTTTTTTTCTCATGATTAATGATGCAAAATAAACTTATACTAATGATCAATCTCATCAATATTTAAATATTATAAAAATAATATTTAACACTTAATAATCAATAATTAATTAATATTAATTTTTTTTATTATTATTATTAATTAAATTAGTTAATAATATTAATTTTAAATAAATAAAATAATTAAATAACAGAAAATCATTAATAATAATGACATCATAGCTTAGCTAAAACAATGGATGGGTGATGGAATATGATGTTATCACAATGCATAAATAAATATTAATGATGCAAATGTGACATTAACATGATGCAATAGTGATGTAATAACATGCAAATAAGATGTAAAAAAGATCTAAAAAATCTAAACATGATGCTAACCTGACACATTAAACATGTTACATGATACTAACCTGACACATTAAACATGTTACAGTACTGTGCCCCATTATGGCGGCGGTTGACTGACTTTGAAAATTGGGATTGTTTAGTGGGTGACTGACTTATTTTACGCCTGACAAATAAATCAAATTCGGTGATATAATTTAATCAGACTAGATTTAGATTCAATACAACTAATTGATCATTGATTTCGTCATTATCATTATCGCACCACTGTTAGACAGACAGTTTCGGCCGACAGAACATAGTGCGTTATGGGTTTAACCCATTAGCCCAGTATTTGACCGTATATGTGTTTGACGAATGGTACGAAACGGAATCCAACAACTATTTGACCGTACATGTATGGAATAGATCTCTCAAGAATATTTTTGGAAGATAAAGTTAGGTTTTTATTTTTTATTTTTATTTTTATTTTAGATAATTTCAAAATATACTTTTTTAATTTTAGATAATTTCAAAATATAATAAGATAAAGTTTGGTTTGAATATTTTTTTTAAATAATTTCAAAATGGATTGAATTTTGGGTAAATTTTAATTCTTAAATTTTTTATTAATAAATGAATTATGATTTAAAAAAATAATACAATTTCATGGGTAACCGATACTATTCAATTAGAGGTTGATACCATCAATTTAGATGAGATCCATAGTTTAAAGTGCACCAGAAGGTCATCACCTCAATAATTTGCAGGAGTGGTGACTCATTGGCTCCTAATGACAAGCACTAAAGATTAGAATTCCATCCATAGTGCATGTGAATTTCACCCATAGGAGGATGAGGAAAAACCTACAAGTGGAGATGACCATTGAAGCACCGAACCTCCCCAGTACTTCATGTTGAAAATTTGGTTGTCATTAATGTAAACCTTGGCAAATACGTGAAGCGTCATTGTTGATTGGTTTGAAGAGAAGCATTGTTAATGTGCCATGATCAGATGTATTAATGTCAACAAAGGTTTGAAGGAATGATGAAACAACAATGAAATAACATATCAACACTAGAGTAAGCAAAAATCGATGAACATTGCATGAATATGTCAAATGTTGAACAATGTGTAACAACGTTGTGAAGTGTTGAAGTGACATGATTTAGAAATGATTTATAAATCTCACAAATGAATTACAATGCTAGCAAGTAACGTTATGAAGAGATACCAAGTTGTCCTTACTCAATCCTACACAAGACTACAACATGTGAAGTGAAACAAATATAAGGTCGGCCCTCCCTAACACAATGTTAAAATAAAATAATATCCCTACTCAATCCTACACAAGAATACAATGTGTGAACTGAAACAATTATAAGGTCGATCCTCCCTAACACAACATTGAAATAAAATAATATGTATAAGTCATCACTCTTATGAAAATATGCCTTGTTTTGAAGAGACACAAGTTCAATTTGAAAAGAAGCAAGGAGGGCAACAAGGAGTGGGAGAATGAAGAGCATTGATAAAGGATGATTGAGGATTAGATTTTGGCATGTACTATGGTAAGGCCGAAATTTTGATAGTCTTATAACTCTGTACTTGTTGGTTAAGAGGCTGATTGGGGATTGTCTTAGATCACTTTTGATTCAAAATGTGATAAGTTGAATTGAAGCACTAATAACATTGGTATAAGGGCTGAAGTCATACACATTGAAAATCAGATAAAGATAGATTCATAAAGAGGTACAAGGACAAATTTGGAGCGTTAGTTGTTGACTATTCTTGTGACAGAGTTCACTCCCTCAAGGAGAGACTTGTGAACTTATGTTTGACCAGCTAGTAGACTCTTGAAGAATACTTGATCTTGTGGATCAATTTGGATCAGTCGTGGACTACCTTGTACTAGAAGAATTTGTGAATATTTGTGAACAAACTTAAAGAAGAATTACAACGGTATTGAAGAAGACCTTTAGAGTAGAGATTATGGAAAGTTAGTGTCATGTTGGGATAGATTTGTGAGTCAACATTGAACATAGGTTGAGGCAAACTTGAGGTTTGGTGTAAATCAAAGGTTAAAGAAGACAAGTTGGAGTTTTTAATAGTGAAGGGTAGTGTAAGGAGTTTGAGTTGGAGCTCAAAGAGGATTGGGGTCCTCACCTTTCCACAGGTTGTAGTTTGTGTACTAGGGGGTTGTATCCTCCTTCCAGTTGGAGCTGGTAAATCAGGAAGTTGGAGATTCCTATCAATTGGAGCTAATAAACCAGGGGGTTGTATCCTCCTACCAGTTGGAGCTGGTGAATTCTAGGAGTTTGGAGCCTCCTTCCAGTTAGTGCTGGATGATCTTGGATATTGGTGTCTCCTCGTAATGTAAAATATTATAGTTTTATCAATAATATTTTGAGTTTCGTATATATCCTTTGTGTATTGTTCTTGTATAATGATTCTTATCTTGATACATAATTGCTACATATTTGTTTGATGAAATCTAATAATTGAAAAAGAGAAAGGGTAAATTGTGTAGATATTGTGATGTAGGAGCATCGCCCACATAAAGCGAGCCAGCGCGGAAGGCAAGAGACAGCTGGACAAGCGCCAACACAAATTTTGAAATCACCTTGGAAGTTGATGCGCCAAACTTTAAATGTGTTAATTTAATGAAAGCGCACTTGTATGATGTAACGGACCTTGAGCGGATTGCTCTCGTCCTTAAGTAGATGGAGGCATTTAATTTAGTTAATGCAGGTAGATAGAATTTAATTCTAGATTAGACAGTTTTTAGGAGCAAGAGGGAAACTGGATATAGACACCCTCATTGTATCATTGTAACATTAGCTAGGAGAAGAGCATAGAGCAAACAGAGAGAACTGTGAAGAACACCCATGTACAGATATTTGAATTAATAGAAGAGGTTGATTCAAATTCATGGTTTTTGTGTTGTTCTCTGTGTATTGATGTTGATTGATATGCTCATGGATGTTTACTTCCTGTTATACATTTGCTTTTACGCTCTGTAGTTGATTTCTTGTTAAGGTTTGAACTCTGTGAGTAAGTGAGAATGAGTTTCAATTGTTTTTCTGTCTGAGTGAGAGATTTCCTGCAAGGAGTGTAGTTGAAGGTGTCCGCAAGGAGTGCGTTGATGGGGGCTCAGATAGTTGAACCTTTGTTTTCATTTGCCCAAGAGTGCATTTGGGGTACAGGAGCCATGTAAGGAGTGCGCAGGCCAAGCTAAGCCTCAGAGTTGCGATTCTGAGCAGAACATTGAGAGACTGTTGCTACAGATTTGGGCAGGGTCGAAGGAAATTCAACACTTAGAAGTGTTTGAAGGTTGCCGCAAGGAGTGCGAGCAACATGTTTCTTTCTGAGGATTGAAGCCGTGGAAAAGCTCAGGAGGTATAGAACCTTTGAGTAATTGTCAAAAGAAGCATAGGGAGTTTGTGCTGTGAAGTGTTTAAGCGGGCGCTGTAAGTTTGTGCGCAGGTGAACGAGTTCTCGCGGAAGAACACTTGATTGTTCGCAGGAATTATCAAAGGAAGGATGGACGGACGATATTCTCTGAGGAGAATCCACGAATTTCCGTGAGCCATTAGATCTCGCAGAGGTGTAAGGGAGATACTGTAGGTATTCCCAAGAGGTTCAAAGCTCAGGAGGGGCAGAGTCGTGGATCCGAGTCACAAGGACCGTCAAATTTCCACGTGCGATTGTGCATCGGAGTTTCGCGGGTTGAAGTCCCGTGAATATAGCAGCAGCAGGAATCGCGATATTGCGATACGCGATATCCCAACAGGTACGAGAATAGTGTGGGGCCACAAGGGTCATAGTGGTGGATAGGTGGCACACCTTATCAGAGTTTCGTGGCGAGAAGTCCCGAACTCATTACATCTGGATTCGCGATACCGCGAAGTCCAAAATGCCGATGGAGTGAAGGACCGTTGAATAGTCAACTCACATGCGTGTCGGGGTTTCAGCATATCGGGCATCGGGAGTCAGTGATGCAAGTTGTTTGATATCGCGAGTAGCGAAATCGCGATAGGAGAAAATCCCGATAGAGGGAAGAAAAGGTCAGTGTTGACTATTGTCGGGGTTCGGGGTTTAAGAATCCAACACTCGACCAGTGACCTCGCGATAGTGCGAAGTCCGATTTCCTGATAAGGAAAAAGGGAGATCCCGTGAGAGAGTTGCTGTGGGTAAAGATTTCCCAATAGGGAAATAGAAGGACCGGTTAGTGTTCTTCGGGCCGCGAGAAGGAAGGGAGATCCTGTTGAGCGGACATGCGTGCGAGCGCGATTGCGTCAAAGTGGTATCAGAGCTTATTCTTGTCTGTATATTTCAGGTAAGAAGCATAAGAGACGAGGAGCACTCTGATACACGTCAAAGTGGTATCAGAGCGCTAGAAAGAGTCTTTGCTTTTTGTAGCAGAGAAGAAGAAAATTCATCATGACGCCTAGGAGAGAGAGACAATCACCCGATCCAGAGGATAGGGAAATGCCGAGAAGGAGGGGCAGGCAGATGACAAATCCAGAAATGGAGAGACAAATGCGTGATCTCTGAGCTAGACTCGAAGACATGGAGTCAGCGCAAAGACGCACAACCGGTACGGGGGATCTTAGTGATTCCGAAGACGAGATTGAGGCTGAGCATGAAGAGGAAGTTGTAGCTGAAGATGCAGCAAATGAGAGCTTGATAAAAGCTATTGCAAGGATGGGTGCGAAGGCGAAAATGGACATTCTAGTTTATGAGGGAAACTTGGATGCCGAGGAGCTTCTAGATTGGATTAGAGCTCTGGATACTTATTTCGACTACGAAGATGTCGAAGAGGATAAGAAGATCAAGCATGATGTCACTAGATTAAAGGGACATGCAACATTATGGTGGGATGAGCTACAAGCTGACAGACGCTGCAAGGGCAAGCAGAAGATCAAGAGCTGGGACAGGATGATTGCAAAGATGAAGGCGAAATTCATCCCCAGGGACTATCAAATTACTTTGTTCAGGAGGATGCAGAACCTGAGACAGAAGCTGATGACAGTGAAGGAATACACCAAAGAATTATACAGACTGAACATCAGGGAAGGTCATCGGGAGAGAGATGATGAGAAGGTTGCTAGATATCTGAATGGTCTGAGATACGACATTCAGGATGAGATAAGCATGTTGACCATCCGAACGGTGGAAGATCCTTATCAATTGGCTCTGAAAGCTGAGGAGAAGCTGAGCCGAAAGAAAGGTTAAAGAGACAGAGGCAGAAGTCAGCCAAGAGGCAAATCTGTTGCCTAGGACAGAAGCCAGAAGCCCAAGGAAGACTGGAAGAAACCTCAGACTAGAACAGAGAGAGGTGGAAGTTCACATCGTGGACAATATGCTGAGCAGAGAGGAAAACATACTGAGCAGAAAGGAGGGTATGATGATAACGATATGTTTCCTCGTACTAGAGGTAGAGGAAGAGGCAGAGGTGGAGTCATCATATGCTTCACGTGTGGAAAGAATGGGCATAAGTCTTACGAGTGTCCAAATAAAAAGAAAGAAACAGGAGAAGCTCACATCGCCGAGGCGTAGAAGCAAGATGTTGAGGCAGAAGACGCTGAAGGCGGAAGGTCGCTTATGATGCGAAAAGCTCTTTTGACATCTGAGAAGGCGGTGGAGATTTCATTCCAAAGGAGTAGGTTATTCCGGATTGCTTGCAAAACTAAGGACGGGGTGTGCAAAGTCATTGTGGACAGCAGTAGCACTGATAATCTTGTTTCAACCGAGATGGTGGAAAAACTGGAGCTGGAAACGACTGATCATCTGAGCCCGTACATAATTTCTTGGTTGCAAAAAGGACATCAGGTAACTGTCACTAAACAATGTTTAGTTGAGTTCAAGATAGGAGGTTATAATGATAAAATCTTGTATGATGTTATTCCTATGGATGTTTGTCATCTATTACTGGGAAGGCCATGGCAATATGACAGAATTGTGATTCATGATGGGAGAATGAATACATATACCCTGGAGAAGAATGGGAGAACCCATATGTTGCTTCCGATCAAGGATAAGGAAGTAAAACCAGAAGTAAGCAACATTGTACTTCTCATGAGTGGGAAGGAACTTCTTACTAAGGTAAAGAAGAAGGAAGATCCACAATTCTTTGTGGTCAGAAAGTCGAGGATTGTTTTAACCAGCACAAGAGTTGATGATTTACCCTAAGAGATTCAAGAACTGCTGGAAGAGTTTGCTGATATAGTCGTGGACGAACTACCTTGTTCGTTGCCACTGATAAGAAGTGTGAGCCATCATATTGACCTCATACCAGGGGCCAGTTTACCAAACAAAGCAGTGTATAGATTGACGTCGTAGGAGAATGAAGAAGTTAAAAGGCAAGTCCAGGAGTTGTTGGACAAAGGTTTGGTCAGAGAGAGCTTGAGTCCATGTGTTGTTCCGACAGTACTCAGTCCAAAGAAAGACGGAGGCTGGAGGATGTGTACCGACTCAAGAGAGATCAACAAAATAACTATCAGATACAGATTTCCATTGCTGAGGATGGATGATCTAATGGATTTCTTGAGCGGAGAAAAATATTTTTCAAAGATTGATCTGAAGAGTGGATATCACCAGATTCGTATGAGAGAAGGCAATGAGTGGAAGACAACCTTCAAAACAAACGAAGGGTTGTATGAATGGCTTGTTATGCCATTTGGCTTAACAAATGTGCCAAGTACCTTCATGAGGTTGATGAATGAACTCCTAAAGGATTTCATCAGGAAATTTGTCATTGTATATTTGGATGACATACTGATTTTCAGTAAATCAGTGGTTGAGCACTTGAAGCATTTGGCTACAGTGATGTAGAAGCTACAGCAAGAGAAGCTGTTGATAAACATGAAGAAATATTCATTTATGAAGACGAAGCTCATTTATCTGGGGTTTGTTATTTCTGCAGATAAGTTGAGAATGGATCCAGAGAAGGTGGAGGTAATAAAAAATTGGCCATCACCAAAAAATATTTTTGAGGTAAGGAGTTTTCACAGACTGGCTAGTTTCTACCGGAAGTTCATTAGGAATTTCAATGGAATCAGCGCAACGATGCTGGATACAGTGAAGAAAAGACATAAATCTTTTCACTGGACCGCAGAGGTCGAGAAGAGTTTCAACTTGTTGAAACAGAAGATCACGGAACAACCTGTTTTGGTGTTACCGGATTTTTGAAAGACATTTCAGGTGAAATGCGATGCAAGTGGTTTTGCAACAGGAGCGGTCTTAAGTCAAGAAGACAGCATGATTGCATACTTCAGCGAGAAGCTAAATGAGGCAAAAATGAAATACTCCACGTACGATAAAGAGTTCTATGCTATCATACAGGCACTGAAAAAGTGGAGGCATTACTTGATCCCGAAGGAATTTGTTTTATACAGTGATAATCGGGCATTACAGTTTGTGACTCAATAGGAGAAGTTGAATCAGAGACATGTAAAATGGGTAGAGTATATGCAGAATTTCACATTTGTGATTAAACACATTTCGGGTACTGCTAACAAAGTGGTTGATGCTTTGAGCAGGAAGTGTTTGCTATTGCAGGAGTTCAGAATCAAAACATTGGGTTTTGATGATCTCAGGAACATGTACGTAGATGATCAGGATTTCAAAGAAGCGTATGAGGCAGTTGAGAATCCAGTTCTCAGAGATAGGAGCCAATGGGTCGAGTACATGATCCAGGAAGGATTGTTGTTTAGAGAAAATCAACTGTGTATTCTGAATTGCTCCATGAGGGAGAACCTCTTAAAGGAGAAACACAGTGGAGGATTGGCCAGACACTTCGGTCATGATAAGACATTCGTGAAGCTGAGCGAATCATACTTTTGGCCAGGAATGCGAGCAGAAGTCAAAAGGTTTGTGGATAGATGCAGAATTTGTCAGCATTCCAAGGGAAGGAGACAAAATGCAGGTTTGTATCAACCATTGCCCATACTAGAGAGGCCATGGGATGCGATTAGCATGGATTTTGTATTAGGGTTGTCGAGAACACAAAGAGGTGTTGATTCAATCTTTATGGTAGTGGATAGGTTTTCCAAGATGGCACATTTTATCCCATGTCAGAAAACCAGTGACGTGACTCACATCGCGAACCTGTTTTTCAAGGAAGTCATTCGACTTCACGGCCTACCGAAAAGCATAGTTTCAGACAAAGATACAAAGTTCATAGGGCATTTTTGGAGGACCTTATGGAAGAAGCTAGGAACTAACTTAGCGTTTAGTTCTACTTATCATCCTCAAATGAATGGACAAATGGAGGTGGTGAATAGAAGTCTGGGAGATTTACTGAGAAGCTTGGTGACAGAGCACCACAACAGTTGGGACAATATATTGCCGCAGGCGGAGTTTGCATATAACGACTCAGTGAACAGGAGCACAGGCCAAAGTCCATTTCAGGTTGTCTATGGCATGCATCCAAGAGGATTTTCTGAACTCAGGGATTCAGAACAGACTGCGACTAGGAGCGCTAGTGCAGAAGATTTCGCAGAGGCGATGAGAGAACTTCATAGCCAGGTGAAGCAGCGACTATTGGATTCGAGTCATGAATAGAAGCGCAGAGACGATCAACGAAAGAGACAACTTCAGTTCGAGGCTGGTGAGTTAGTTCTGGCACACTTGAGAAAGGAAAGGTTCCTGAGGGGAACATACAATAAGCTGAAGATGAAGAAAATCGGGCCATGCAAGGTCTTGAGAAAAATCAGGGCAAATGCTTACGAGATTGAATTACCGGAAGGAATTGGAATATCTCCAATATTCAATGTCTCATATTTGTACCCATATAAGGCTGAGGAAGCAGGAGCAGAAAGTGAGAAGCCAGAGGTGCAGTGGTGGAAGCAGATGCTAGTAGCAGAGAAGCTGTAGATGGAGCGGATACTGGACAAGAGAGTCAGTAAGAGGACCAAAAGGAAAGAATACTTTGAGTATTTGGTCAAGTGGAAAGATCATCCAGTTGAAGATGCCAGCTGGGAGAATGAAGCAGAGATTCAAAGGCATGGAAGGATCGTGCACGAGCTCATGGACAGGAGCCCATAAAGATTTTCAAGCGAGGGAGTATGATGCATGAGCATCGCCCACGTCAAGCGAGCCAGCACGGAAGGTAAGAGACAGTTGGACAAGCACCGACACAAATTTTGAAATCACCTTGGAAGTTGATGCACCAAACTTTAAATGTGTTAATTTATTGAAAGCACACTTGTATGATGTAACAGACCTTGAGCAGATTGCTCTCGTCCTTAAGTAGATGGAGGCATTTAATTTAGTTAATGCAGGTAGATAGAATTTAATTCTAGATTAGACATTTTTTAGGAGTAAGAGGGAAACGGGATATAGACACCCTCATTGTATCATTGTAACATTAGCCAGGAGAAGAGCATAGAGAAGACAGAGAGAACTGTGAAGAACACCCATGCACAGATATTTGAATTAATAGAAGAGGTTGATTCAAATTCATGGTTTTTGTGTTGTTCTCTGTGTATTGATGTTGGTTTATATGCTCATGGATGTTTAGTTTCTATTATACATTTTATTTTACGTTGTGTAGCTGATTTATTGTTAAGGTTTGAAGTCTATGAGTAAGTGAGAATGAGTTTCAATTGTTTTTCTGTCTGAGTGAGAGATTTCCTGCAAGGAGTGCAGTTGAAGGTGTTTGCAAGGAGTGCATTGACAGGGGCTCATATAGTTCAACCTTTGTTTTCATTCACCCAAGAGTGCATTTGGGGTACAGGAGCTGTGTAAGGAGTGCGCAGGCCAAGCTAAGCCTCAGAGTTGCGATTCTGAGCAGAACATTGAGAGACTGCTGCTGTAGATTTGGGCAGGGTCGAAGGAAATTCAGCACTTGGAAGTGTCTGAAGGTTGCCGCAAGGAGTGCGCGCAAGAGGTTTCTTTCTGAGGATTAAAGCCGTGGAAAAGCTTAGGAGGTATAGAACCTTTGAGTAATTGTCAAAAGAAGCATAGGGAGTTTGTGCCATGAAGTGTTTAAGCGGGCGTTGCAAGTTTGCGCGCAGGCGAACGAGTTCTCGCAGAAGAACACTTGATCGTTCACAGGAATTACCAAAGGAAGGACGGACGGATGGTATTCTCTGAGGAGAATCCGCGAATTTCCGTGAGCCATTAGATCTCGCGGAGGTGTAAGGGAGATATTGTAGGTATTCCCAAGATGTTCAAAGCTCAGGAGGGGTAGAGCCGTGGATCCGAGTCACAAGGACCGTCGGATTTCCACGGCGATCGCGCATTGGAGTTTCGCGGGTTGAAGTTTCGTGAATATAGCGACAACAGAAATCAAGATATTGCGATACGCGATATCCCGATAGGTACGAGAATAGTGTGGGGCCACAAGGGTCAGAGTGGTGGACAGGTGGCACACCTTATCGGAGTTTCGTGGCGAGAAGTCCCGAACTCATTACATCAGGATTCGCGATACCGCGAAGTCCGAAATGCCGATCGAGTGAAGGACCGTTGAATAGTCAACTCACACGCATGTTGGGGTTTCAGCATATCGGGCATCAGGATTCGGTGATGCAAGTTGTTTGATATCGTAAGTAGCGAAATTGCGATAGGAGAAAATCCCGATAGAGGGAAGAAAAGGTCAGCGTTGACTATTGTCGGGGTTCGGCGTTTAAGAATCCAATACTCGACCAGTGACCTCGCGATAGTGCGAAGTCCAATTTCCTGATAAGGAAAAAGGGAGATCCCGTGAGAGAGTTGATGTGGGTAAAGATTTCCTTATAGGGAAATAGAAGGATTGGTTAGTGTTCTTAGGGCTGCGAGAAGGAAGGGAGATCCTATTGAGCAGACGTGCTTGCGAGCGCGGCTACGTCATATTGATTCACCCTCCTCCTCTAAGTATCCCTGTGTGTTCCAACACTCCATGTATGATTTCTACTTGTAATCAATCTAACCGCACAATTTTGTTTAGAACATTCAAGACACGAACAATTGAATGTTTTTTGGGGGCTTAGATTCGAGCTATCTCGTAAAGTCATATTTGAGCCACATTCTATCCTTTTCTAGGTCATAATGTTTTATTCATGAGACATTTTTTCATTGAGGAATGTTGAAAGAAACAAAGGACCAACAAACATAAATGGCTTTGTCTATTATAATTCTATAATCGTTTCACTTTTTAATTTGTCAAAAGTGCTAGAGATGATTGGTTTGGGATTGACAATTGACACATCCAACTAACAATGAAAGGATTTAAATTATTGAACCAATTCTTATCATATTCAATTATTCCATAAAAAATTCCCTAACTTAGAGAAGTGTATTTTGTGAAACAACCATGCATATGTAGTTTTCCATAAGTTAGTTAGTTTTAAAGATGGTTTCTGTTCTTTTATCATTTCCAATACCACCACTCCAAAGTTACACAAGCCATACTTCTCTAATGCCTCTATAATGTAAAACCTATAGTAACTCAATTGTCAATTGGAAATGAGAACAAACATCATTGGCTATTATCCATGAATGTGGGCTGGGTCATCACGAATATTCAAGGAAAACCACACCACCTAAAATGAACCGTTTGTGGTTCATAAGGGGCATATTTCCACTACTACTAGAGGCCTCTAGGTTTTGGGTCATTAACTTGTTTCCTCACGTCTCAGAAAGACAATATATTAGTCAATAAAACATAGTGTTATGTCTTACTCCAACACAAAAAAAACAATTTCATCCTAGATAGGATTGGAAAGAAAGTAAGTGTCCCTTGTGGTCATTGTTGTGGTTAGATTAAAAGAATTTTGTTAAGGAGTATGTCATTGGATTAAAAGAATTTCGGCCTTCACTACCTTGTTTTTGGCCATGAATTTGTAGTTATTTTTAAATAAAGCACTTGTATTTTAAATGATAAGATGGTTTCTCCTTTTGTTATGAAATGTGATTTCTTTGCACTTGTGAACATTTAAGATTGGTTGTGAAGCATCTTTGTAAGCGTATGTGTTCATTATGTGTTAATTTTGGGATTTTTTCTTAGATTGTAGAGTTATTTCTAGTGAATATTCAAAGTTTATTGTAACAAGCGTCTTTTGATGATGTATAGTCATTCCACCCTAAGATATCGATTTCTTTTGTAGTAAAAAATATAATTTTTTATACTTAATAAGTATATCAAATGCATTTCTGCTTCTATAGATTCAACACTTCTTTCCTTTTATGAATATGAGGATCAATGAATGAACATATAATATATTAATACCCTGCAAACTAATTCATCTATAGAAAACCTCTCTGTAGTAATAGGTGATTCATCTGTTCTACTGTGATCTTAGATGTTATTTTTGCAAGCAGTGTGAGATTTTAACTCTATGGCTTTGTCGTGGCATTCATAGAACCACTGTGGATTTTTTTCTCACTTGATATTAAATACAAAGTATATTTTCTGCTCATTTTGTATAATCGTGTAGCATTTTGGTTCAATTTCATGCATTCATGCTAGGATTTGGCCACAACTGCAAACTTATAGGGATTTTACATTTATGAAGACAAAGATTCAATAAAGATTTCGTGAGTATCATTCAAATTCAATGGGATTTTGTGTTCATTTGATGTCTTTTCCCAAGGAGTCACTCGATAGGAGATTTGTGGATCCTCCTCCTCCTACACAATGCTCGTATGCACAATTAAATCCTCCACCAGTGCGATCTGAGAGGCAGATTGGGTAGCAACATTGAACATGGGATAGATCAAATCATAAGGAGTACAAATCACTATAAAAATTATGAACTATAGAGGGTATGGTAGATGGTAGTTTTTAAGAATATGTAAACAGACGATGAAGATTGTTATAATTAATGTTTATTTTAGAAATTGTTTTGGTTTGTTAGATTTAGTTGTCTGTGAGAAGATTTTATCCAACTATCAGATTTTATATATGTGTAGTTGAGAGATTATCTTATGAATTTGTTATATTGTTGAGGGAAAAATTTATGTATAGATATGTGTGTTTGGTTTAATAAAATCTAGTTCAGTTTTGTGTGTAAATAATGTCTCTTCTTCAATTTTCTGAGTTGGTATCAAAGGAGGTCTGAGATTAGCTACTCACCAGAGGGCCCAGGAAAATCTAGGAAAACAAGAAAAATGTGAGAAAATTAGTATAAATTAGTATAAATTATTGTTAGTTGGATTATTGCTTGTGGTCCTGTGCATACAACCTTGTCTTTCGATCTCCGGACGGATTGGGTTTAGCAGGCACTGGTCGCCCAAAATCACATCAATCAATCTCTGCAATTACATCTCTTGCATTCGATGACGAAGAAGAAAAAAAAGTTGATGGGATTGGTAAAGAGCATATTAGCAAATAGAATATGTTGTGGGAAAAAATCACAACGAGTTGCAGCGTGGTGGCTTATGAATATGTTGTGGAAAAAATCACAACGAGTTGCAGCGTGGTGGCTTATGCATAGCTGATCTTCAACGAGCAAAATATATATGTAATTTTGTCTAACTATGGATGTTTTGCTTACATTATTATTAATATTACACAGCTTCGTGCACATTTTTTAGTTGTTTTATTTGATGTGCCTCCACCTTAATTAATTCTTATCTTATGGGGACACTAGTGTTCATTTTACATTTTACTTTATTGGAGTAGAAAATTTGTGAATTAATGTAAAAACCAAGTTTTGTTCAATTAATCAATTAATCAAAGACTTTATTGTCCACTTTAATCTTCATTATGTTCTCCTTCGTTATAGAACTTGGTTGCAGCTTTATTGTCCTAGATTTTTCTTCAATATCATCTATACCATGTTCAATGGAATGTTGCAACATTAACTCATAGTAAAATCTAATTTCTTCATGACTCCAATGCATCAGAATGCCATGAAATTCTTCATATGTGTCCATTGTTACTTCCCATTCTATGTTGCTTTCATCATTTCTAGATTCTTCATTTCTATCATTTGTTGCTACTACAACTTTTGTGCAGGTTCCATCAAAACATGGTGTTTCAAGCCATTCTTCAAGAAACAATAATTCTTCTTCAAAATTTGTTAACACTTCATTTGAGTGCTCTTCTTTTTGTTCAAATGCTTCTACTTTTATTGTTCTTGCATTAAGGACATTGTCTTCAAGTGTTGACTCATCTTTGTCTTTTGTTGATTCTTTTGCTACAATCTTCATGGTTGTAGTTTCATCCACCTGTTCTCCAAACAACGTTACTTTTCCACTTAACAATTCATCTATGAGTTTCTTCTCCTGTAACATTTGGAACATGCATTCACTTGAAAAGTTTTCATCATCATATTTAACTAAATTTACCAAATATTCCCACATGGGTTCATCAACAGTGACACATTCATCTCCATTATCAATATCAATTGAATTCATCGAATCACTAAATACTGCATCATAGGGAATTTCCTTGCTATGACATGCGACTTTATTGTCAGACACACTTTCTTCATTAATCATTGCAATTTCAATGCTACCATTTTTAGTCGCTATTTCAGTTACAAAGATTTCAACACTATCATCATTTTCAACAATAATTCCTTCATCAACTTCAACATTCTCACTCCACGTCATATTGTACTTCATTTCAAGAATATTCCAAAATATTTTTGGACTACTTATTTTTCCAAACTCACGCAAAATACTAGACAAGATGTTTTCATCAAATGCTAACATAATAAGTTGTAATTCTATTTCACTTCTTCTCTTATCATATAAATTGACATGACCTTCATGATCATAATGCAATAAATCTACTAGCCATAGTATTTTTTTCATTTCAGTTGCCCAAGGTTCATAATTTATACCTGAGAAGAATGACAAATTCGGCATCAATATTTTACATATTTCATCAAATTCTTCATGGCCTTCATTGGAATCATTTACTGCTTCTTTCACAACTCCATCATTGAGGTTTTGACATTTTTCACTATGATCATCTTTTCTATTGGGGATTTGGTTTTCATGAAACATAATAGACTCCACTTCATTGTTTTCGGGGTTTTCATCATGAACAAAACCACCATCATTGTTGTCATTCATACCAGAATCCGTCTGTTGACTGCTACCAGAATTGAAATTTTCACTGTTATTGTGGATGGATTCTTCGAGCCTTTTAACCAAATCATCCTTCACACCTTTAGTTGTTATGTTTCACCTCTCGAGTTCGTCTTTCAGTTTCATAACCTTCCACTTCTCCAGAGGGAAATTTCTCAAATCTATCAACAATGTGGCCATTTTCTCAAAAACCCTAATTATTTAAGCGCTCGAGGCAGGAGATACACAATGTGTATGTTGCAGATCGTGTGTCCATTCAAGTCTTTCCCTGCAAATGTCTTGCTTCCCCTTCTCTCTATATGTCTCCCCTTCACGCTGTGTATCCCAAATTACGGGTGCCTTTAAATGTGCCACACCACGTATTACCATACAACCTTCTGAGATACTGGCAGTCACAGTTCACAAACCCAAGATTTCTTGGCCCTACGCAAAGGCGAATTGATGCAACACATAGAACAACTTTCACATATGCCAACACTTCAAAATTATGCTTAATATGGTATTTTAGCCCACACTCGTTCACTACAATTCTTGTTGGCCCTTGGTTATGGAAATAAGTGAAGATCAAGGGAGAAAAGGAAAAACACGAACTGCATGAAAGACACAGTAACTGTTACTGGGTCAAAGTGAGAAAACGAGAAGAAAAGACGGAGCAAAGTAAGAGAAAGAAATTCATTGGACAAGGAGATCGAGGATGGCATATCAGCAAGGAAGATGGATCGTGGTCAACTCAACAAATAGAAAAAGCCATTGTTGGATGCTTTGGAGCACTGCGCGAGAAGAAATGAAAGACAGGATGGCAAAGCCCTGAAAATGCGGGTCAAGTTGACCTAGGGTTTTAGACACCTGTGGTTTTGGTATCTAGGGTTTTGACACTTAGGTATCGTCCTAAGGATGTCAGTAAGATATTATAATGTATAAATAGAGGTCTAAAGGACCTGGGATGGGTTGTTGTTGTTGTGCTTGGTTCTTGTTGTTACTGGTATTGTTTGTTCTAGTTTTGTTATTGGTATGACTGATTATTGTTGTAAGTGAGAGAAGTGTTAAGTGTGAGAGCCTTTTGGTATTGTAAGATTTTTCGCTAGGTGCGAAGATCAATCCTGCAACTGGGTACGTAGGAAGGGGAGAGACAAAGAAGAGAAGAAAGAAGATCTGCTAGCTAAGAGCGCAGATAAAAATTGTATGCTTCCATCTTAATATATTATAAAGAACAGTTCTGTGGACGTAGCCCTAGAGAGAGGGTGAACCATGTATATCTCGTGTTAAGTGTGATTGATGTTGTGTTCTTTTTCATTTGATATGTTGCTATTATGATAATGTGTTAGATATGAGATATAACTTGCGCAATAGGTTGTAGGAAGATAAAGAATACTAGGTTGTTGTGTGTTGTTGCTTTGAATCCACTTTGCATTCCTTCTGGTTGTAGACAACTCTGTCCAGCAACCCCCTCATAGCTACTTTGGGTGAGACTACATCTGTCTCGTATGTGTTGCCGAAAGGGCCAGTAGTTAGATCTTGTTAGTGCGCTCTTGGAGTTGAACCCTGGGTCTGCCCCTGTGCCAACAAATGGTTCCGTTGCTGGAACAAGAATATTCTTGAGGGAATGTCAAGGAGGTTTCCATCAAAGACAAAGATTCAGAGGTGGATAGAAGATCAAGAAAAGGACTTCGCTGAAGCCCAGAACAAGAACCCTAATATTAGTTCAGAGGATTGGTTAGGAAGATATATCTTCACTTATATACACGAGATTTTCTTTGGAGGAATCCATTAGGAGCTATATAAGTGGTTATCTAGGTTAGCAGAAACCCAGTTTGAGATCCGATCTAGACCTCATGTGGTTTGAAAGTCCGCGTTGATCAAGAAGGTCAAGAGATTCGATAATGTTGTGTCATGAAAAACATATCACTGGTTTGATAGCACCGTTGGAGGGTACATCACCGAGTTTGATGTTGACATAGTAGATTCATATAGCCAGGCCGAGAGATATTTCTTCAAAGGACCCAAAGGAAAATTTTACACTTTCTAAAGTTGAGGATCAAGATGCTATTGCATGAGAAGAACATCTTGAAGATACAGTAGTTGGCCAGATTCGAAAAGACTAATGTTCAAGAATTCAGACAGCGACAGTGACACGAAGACTAGACATACACGCAGTGGCAGAGCATTCGGAGAATTTTATCTTGGGAACATGTTTAAGAATAACTAAGGGGACAAGGGATTTCTACAGTGGAGAAGAGGTAGATCTGACAGACGAAGAGCATTCAGAATACACTAGGGCAGAGGAAGAGGAAGCTGAAGAACCTCACAAGGAAGAGCCAGAAACTTCAGGAACTGCGCAAACCATTGAAGTAAGTACTATTACTCCTCCCATTTTTTCAATAGCACTAAGCAATCAGAATAGTCAAAGTCGTCAGATTCCTCAGAGTACTATTACTAGCAGTTCAACATATACCCAGACAGGAAACCTAGGAAGCTCTATGGCAGATGAGATGAGGCTCCCTATCTTTAGGAGAGATGGATGTGAAAATCCTGATTAGCACTGGTTCCTATGTGAAGACATATGGACTATTAAGAATGTCACCGATGAAGCTATTAAAAGAGCTCAGTTTAGTACTACCCTGAGAGATCGCGCACTAAGTTGGTACATGAAGCTTGTCCAAGGACTTGCACAGCCTAAGCCGTTGAATGAGATTAAGAATGCATTGATTTCAGAGTTCAAGAAACCCAATTCAAAGTCACAATGTATTACGAAGTTGAAAGAGATCAAGCAGAAAGTAGTTGAACCTATTTGGGAATTCGATCAGAGGTTCAAGACCTTAACATGCCAGTTGACTTTTCATATTCTAGATGAGAAGAACAAAGAATGGTTCATTGTTTCTCTCTTACCACACATCAGAGTTCCTTTGATGCAATAGAAGATTGATTCGCAGGCTGAGGCGTTGGAGATTACCATGAAGTTAGAATCAACCCCTATGGGAGAATCCAATTCAGGTATGAGTCAAATCTTGAGTCAGCTAACTAGTTTGTCTCTACAGGTCGAAGACATGAAGAAAGACAAGCTAAAAGATAAAAGAGAAGACATCTGGTATGTCAAATGAAAATTAGAAGGCCATGACAAGGAGCATTGTCCCCTATCTCATGCATAATTGGCCTCTGGAGCTCTGATCCCTTTGAAGCAAGTCACCCTACCCTAGTGTGAGGTATGCAGAAATAAACATCACCCAGAAGAGTGTTATTACATGCAAAAATATGTTCAGACACCCACAAATTTGTATTGCACGTTCTATAAGTCGGTGGGGCATGATGATAGGGATTGTAGGGCGTATGACCTCATGCATGAAAGGTCAAGAGACATATACAAGATTCAAGGCAAAGTACAACAAGAAGGAAGCACTACGCAGTATAACTCCCCTGGGAGAGGAAACTTGAACCCTCGTGGTGGATTCCGAGGAAGAGGACGAGGAGGAGGTATGGATCGAGGTCGAGGATAGATCATCTGTTACAACTGTGCGCAACCAGGACACTTAGCAAGGGACTATCAGAACCCTTGTACGACTTGTAGCTACTGCAGTACATTCGAACATGTTATAGAAGATTGTCCTGTGCTGCTAGCTAAGCTTCAGGAGAGACGAGGAACTTAGCAAAACCCGCAAGTGCAACCGATATACGCTGAACCTCGTGGAGAGGACCCTATATTCATTGTTATCACCAAAGGATGCGTAACAAATGTTTGAGGAGGAAAGAAAAGAATTCACGGGAGACCAATGTTCTTCATCAAAGACAGGACTAGAAGTAAGAGACTATGGAATGCCTCTGGCATTTGATCAGCCTGCTTTGCCAAAAGAAGGAAAAGAGGTAAGCAAACTCATGGAATTCTTATATACTTGTATTAAGTTGATCCAGGATGAAAGTGTTGTACAAGACCTACAAAATTTAATCAGACAGTATGAGCTAGGAAAGATAGATCCCTTACTGAATAGAGCAGTACACCAAGTCTCTAAAAGGATAAGAAAAAATAAGGAATTACACTTGAATGCTCAAATTGGAGAGTATGATATAGACTATGTGGTCATCGACTTGGGGTCAGAGGTCAATGTCATGACGAAGCAAACCTGGGCACTGATGGGAAAACCTAAGTTGATATATTCCTCTATCAGGCTTAGGATGGCTAACCAATAAGTAGTAAGCCCCTTTGGAAGATTGGAACATGTCCCTGTGGACATCGACAGAGTAAGGACGTTTAAAGTTTTTGAGGTGATTGAGATAGTTGATGATAGTTGTCCTTACCCTGCACTATTAGGAATTGATTGGGCTTTCAATAATTGCACTGTGGTTGATTTAAAGAAAAGAAAAATGGCATTTGAAGGAGATGGCCTTAGGTTCATTGCACCTTTAGATCCCTATGAAAGTCAGATATACACAAAACCCATCAGATAAGAAGATCGTGCATATGAATTGGAAAACATATACAAATTAATAGCCAGATAACAGGATTACATTAATCCTACGTCGGATGGGAACCTAAGCTGACAAAGTGACAGTGCGTGTTCATTAGATTCAAAAGAATTGTTGGAGAACTGACGAAACAAAATGTATGAAGTGTCTACAAGAAGATGTGCTAGATTAACCAGGGAAGTTCGCTAGATTGGCACAAAAGTAAGTCACTTGCCCACTTTTGATGGACTGAATCCTTTAGAAACCTTCTTGTCAGACTTTGAAGAAAGTGTGCCAACACAACAAAGATTGTTGGCAATGGATGAGGCCCTGAAATCCACACTAGCAAGATGGTGGGGGACACACAAAGACAACATTACAGAATGGGTACAATGTCGTACTTGGATGACAGCGTGGTTCTTAGCACAAGTAGAAGGCTGTGAAGTTAGATACATAGGGAAGAACTGTCCAAAGGCCCATGGGAAAAGTTGCGAGGAAGCCTAGAGCAATATCCCTCAAGAGCAGTGGGTGCACAAATTTATTAACACACTAGACACCACCCCTATCAACTGGTATCCTCAAGAAGAACTCTGCCTCATCAATACAAATTGGAGAGGTCTGACTCAGAAATTTATAACCACATTTTTGTTTGAAAGTCAATATCCTTCAGTAGATAAAGCATTATAGATTGTAAGATAGAAAGTGTTTGAGGAGGCATCTAGCCTCCCTTTAGAACAAGAAGAGGATGAATGGACTGCGCCCCTCCAGAAACTGCAAGGATGTTACAACATGAATGTTGATGAAGACGATGATCCTAGGAAGGTGATCATCGTTGAAACAAAAGGCCAAAGAGACATATAAGGACTAGGAGTTGAGATACCTTTCATTAGACAACCGATCAAGATCAAGAAAGTCAATATTGAAACAGAGCAAACACCGAAGCTTGCAAATGTTGGAGATTATTGGGATGCTACTACTATTGACAAGATTACAGAGTTACTGCATGAATATTAGGACTTGTTTCCAACCAAGTTCATTGATATGAAGGGCATTAAAGGACCTATGGGAGAAATGAGGATCCCTTTGAAACCAGATGCTAGACCAGTCAAACAAAGACCTTACAGATTGAACCCTAAATATAAGGAGAAAGTGAAAATTGAGCTCGAAAGAATGCTGGAAGCAGGGATCATAGAACCTGTCGAAGAGTCAGAATGGATTGTCCCTATGGTGGTACAAGATAAGAAGACATGAGAGATCAGAATCTGCATAGATCTTAGGAAGTTGGATGATTCTTGTCTGCATGACCCATTCCCTACACCATTTACTGACGAAGTGTTAGATAATGTAGGAGGCCAGGAGGTATATTCTTTTACAGATGGATTTTCAGGATACCATCAGATTACAATTGCCAAGGAAGATCACCATAAGACCACATTTGCAACATAATGGGGATCCTACCTGTATATAGTGATGTCAT
This sequence comes from Picea engelmannii, assembly GCA_009831015.1. Classification (NCBI taxonomy): domain Eukaryota; kingdom Viridiplantae; phylum Streptophyta; class Pinopsida; order Pinales; family Pinaceae; genus Picea; species Picea engelmannii. The sequence continues at coordinate 221,165 of ML813951.1, forward strand.
TTGGACTGAATAATGCCCCAACCATCTTTTCCAGAGTGGTAGTCAAAGCATTCAAGGAGTTTCTACATAAATTTCTAGAAGCATACTTTGATGATTGGACTGTTTTTAGTTTATTGAAAAATCATATTGAATGTTTAAGGCTAATGTTGGACAAGTGCAGGCAGTGTCAGATTGCCTTAAACCTAAAGAAATGTATCTTATTTTCACCATTTGGAGTGTTGTTAGGTCATATTGTATGCAAGCAGGGATTGCTGGTAGACCCATCTAAAATTGACATTATAGTTGACCTGCCCCCTCCTACTTCAGTCAAACAGTTGCGCATTACGTTGGGACACATTGGATATTACAGGAAGTTCATTAAAGGCTATGCCCAGATTACAACACCCATGGAGAAGATTTTGAAAAAAGACTGTCAATTTCACTAGACAGAAGAATGCTAAGAGAGCTTTGACACGCTGAAACAAAAACTAGTTACTGCACCTAATCTGGTTTTTCTAGATTGGAGCAAGGAATTCCATATACATGTTGATGCATCTTCTATTACATTAGGAGTTGTGTTAGCACAACCGGGAACAAGATACATTGACCACCCGTTAGCCTTTGCTAGCAGGAAGCTATCAACCGTTGAGATTAATTACACCACTACTGAGAGTGAAGGGTTAGCCATGGTGTATGCGCTATAGAAGTTTCACCACTACTTGTTGGGAGGACACTTTAAAATGTTTACTGATCACTCTGCACTGAAATACCTAGTCAACAAGCCTGTGTTGGGGGGGATAATATGCATATGGCTTCTGGTATTTCAGAAATATGATTTTGAGATCATGGTTAAGCCAGGCAGAATGAATAAAGGCCCTGACCACTTGTCGAGGTTGGAACATGGAGAATAACCTACTAGTCTGGAGGATACACTGTCGAATGCACAGTTGTTGGCCATTAGAAATATTTATGATCACTTCACCGATATAGTCCAGTTCCTTTCAATAGGAATGGCACCTAGAAAGTATACAATCCCCCAGAAGAAACAACTAGTAGTGCGTGCCGCTGAATTTTCACTTATAGCTAGACAACTATACAAGATGGGGCCTGATGAGATATTGAGGAGGTGTGTTATGGAGGTAGAGTAACCATTGATCCTCATTGAAGCTCATGAAGGCATCGCAGGAGGACACTACGCAAAGAAAGAAACAACACAGAAGGTTCTTAGAGCTGGCCTTTGGTGGCCTACCCTACACAAAGATTCTAAGGACTATTACAGAGCCTGTGATGTATGTCAAAGAGTTGGAAAACCATCTAGAAGAGATGAAATTCCTTTAGCACCACAACTGATCTTACAAGCCTTTGATAAATGGGCCATTGACTTCATAGGACCTATAAACCCACCAGGAAAGCACACATGAGCAAGGTACATAATCACTGCGATAGAGTACTTGACCAGATGGGCCAAAGCAAGAGCAGTTAAGGACTTTAGTGCAACTACATCTACGTGCTTCATATTTGATGACATCATAACCAGGTTTGGATGCCTGAAGATCCTTATGAACGATCAAGGCACACATTTCATCAATAAGACCGTTGAAGCCTTGACTGAGGAATTTGAAGTTCATCATCAGAAGAGCACGCCTTACCATCCATAAGCGAATGGGACATTTGAAGCATTCAACAAAATCTTGAAGACAACGCTAACAAAGATTTGCAATGTGAACAGGGATGACTGGGATTTAAGAGTACTGGAAATACTATGGGCCTATCGAACTACTTACAAGAAGCTAACAATGCATACCCCTTTTAAGTTGGTTTATGGTCTCGAAATCGTTGTCCCAATGGAATACTTGGTACCAAGCCTAAGAATCGATGCCTTTACAGAAATGGATGGCATTGGCGTTGTTCAAGAGAGGCTTATGCAATTGGTTGAACTTGAAGAAGATAGATTTATTGCAGGATTTCATCAGCAAGTACAGAAGGAAAGAGAGAAGGCCTACTATGATAGGCACATCAAGAAAACTACATTTAAGCAAGGTGATCTGGTACTGGTATATGACAGTAAGTTCATGAAACATCCAGGGAAGTTTTGAACACACTGGCTCGAACCATATGAGGTTGCCTATGTTACAGAAGGAGGAGTTGCGCTATGTTACAGAATGGAGAATGGAAGGAAGTTTTGGTGAACAAGAACCGGTTGAAATTGTATTATGACAACCAGCTACCTCGCAGCTCTTAGTAAAAGCATGAGGAAAAGGGTCTAGGTATCAGGTGCAGTTGAAACTGGGTACCAGACACATAAAAGACAGTCTTAACAAAGAAGGAAAAGAGGCATAGAGAAGAAAGCAAAGGATGCCCTACGTAGTCCGAAGTTGAAGTAAAACAAAAGGATCAGATATGAAGTTCTTCGGGATGAGTCACAGGTGAGTGTTGGGGGTCTGTTGGCCCTTGGTTATAGAAGTAAGTGAATATCAGGGGAGAAAAGGAAAAATGCGAACTGCGCGGGAGACACAGTGACTGTTACTAGGTCGAAATGAGCAAACGAGCAGAAAAGACAGAGCGAAGTAAGAGAAAGAAATCCATTGAACGAGGAGATCGAGGATGACAGATCAACAAGGAAGATGGATCATGGACAACTCAACAAGCGAAAAAAGCCGCCGTTGGATTCTTTGGAGCACCGCGCGAGAAGGAAGGAAAGACAGGTTGGCGAAGCCCTGAAAATGTGGGTCAAGTTGACCTAGGGTTTTAGACACCTAGAGTTTTGGTATCTAAGTTTTTGACACTTAGGTCTTGGCCTAAGGCTGTCGGTGAGCTATTGTAATGTATAAATAGAGGTCTAAAGGACCTGGAATGGGTTGTTGTTGTTGTGGTTGGTTCTTGTTGTTACTGGTATTGTTCATTATAGTTTTGTTATTGGCATGAGTCATTATTGTTGTAAGTGAGAGAAGTGATAAGTGTCAGAGCCTTATGGTATTGTAAGATCAGTCCTGCAGCTGGATGCGCAGGAAGGGGAGAGACATAGAGGAGAAGAAAGAAGATTTGCTAGCTAAGAGCACAGATAAGAACTGTATGCTTCTATATTAATATATTATAAAGCACAGTTTTGTGGACGTAGCCCTAGAGAGAGGGTGAACCATGTATATCTCGTGTTAAGTGTGATTGATGTTGTGTTCTTTGTCATTTGATATGCTTCTATTATGATAATGTGTTAGATCTGAGATATAACTTGCCCAGTAGGTTGTAAGAAGATAGAGATTACTAGGTTGTTGTGTTTTGTTGCTTTGAATCCACTTTGCATTCCTTATGGTTGTAGACAATTCGTCCTGCAATCCCCTCATACTCATAGCTACTGCATCTTCCCAGGTGTTGCCGAAAGGACCAGTAATTAGGGCTTGTTGGTGCTCTCTTGGAATTGAACCCTGGGTCTACCCCTGTGCCAACAATTCGTATATCCAAAACAAAATAATGGTAGTCGGATCTGATATTTCTATGCCAATAAGTTTTGTAGATCGGATTTGCTACAAATTCAGATAATTCGGAAAATTACAAATTTAATACTTGACAACCTTCAATTATGATGCGCTTAGGAAGCTGCACAATCCAGGCATATTCACCCTCTCTATTGACTGACCAAGCGATATCCTCCACATAGGCACACACTGTAACAAACTGATCTCCAACAGGAGCGATCAGATCTCCTCCACACGGTTTCCTCCAGCTTTCTCACGCAGCCTCTCTCACGCGGTGGTTTTCTCCTCCTTGATAGAAGCTCTATATCTGGACGCCGCTCTAATCTGTGCACTTCTACTCTCACAGGAAAACAATGGCTCTCTCGTAGTCCTTTCACACCTGAGAAGTTGGACTTGCCTCTCCAAGGACAATCTCGTTTCCCACGGYCTCTCGTATCGTACAACCGCAACACTTCAATGCAAGTGGCTACAGATTCTCCTCCTKCTCTGATAYRCAAAGGCTCTCAGCTCTTCTAGCAACGATCTCAAGTTCCGAGGGTGTGCAAGTTCRTTCTCTCCTCCAACGTGGTGATCTCTCCTGATCTCACTTCAACGCAGACAACTATTTCTCTCTTGTGGATGTCCTCTCTCTCCTTCAACRCGGACAACGATCCTTCTTCTCAGCGCAGACAAYGATCCTTCTCTGCAGTGATAGCCTAGTCCATGATGATGGATTTCACAAACGATGTGACTGTTGGAATATGTAATTTCTACCGGCATTTAATTCAGAACATTCTACTCAACCACCGATCAACCACCAACACTGTTCATCCACCGCCTCTTGTAAACGTTCCTGAATCTTCCACCGACACTCCAGAACTGTCTCGGGAGCCTCCAGAAGGTTCTTCTCCCTCTATAAAATTATGCATTRTAACCATTCAGCTGTGTGTTCAATACAATCACCATTTGTTGTGTATTTMGTTGTTTTGCCTCTGCCCACTCAGTGACACACGGACAAGCTGAGTGCAACGGCTATGGATTTTGAGTGTGTCGAGCGCTAATGGCGATGGTAGATGATCAGTCTAGTTGAATGCTCCCAGAAGTTCGAATCCCTCATGCACTCAACACCATCCCATTCACACAAAAACTCAGCACTCTTCCTCTTCGCGGACAGACGAATACCTCCAGCATGCCTCAGACAAAGAATTTACCAGAGATCGAGTCTCCTTTGTGCTACCAATGATAAACATCTCCTCCGTGCTACCAGAGATCGATTATCAGGAATCCAGACAGGTATCTATATTCTCATAGACAGGTACCAAGCGATCCTCCTTCTCAGCGCTCAATGATATATTTAAGGAGATGACAAAACGAAGTGGTAAGGAGAAGCGCGCAATGACAAATAGCGTTCTAATCCACCTTAGTTAAAGCGATTCGATCTTCAGTGTACAGACGCCCCTCTCAAGACTGCGCGCAAGTCAGACAACCAATCACCAATATACCAGCGATCACAGTCAATCACCAATCGCTCAGATCAAGTGGATGTGTCCACAATTTATATGCAATACGCACTATCAATATGTCTCACGCACTATGTGCAGCAGGTGATCCTTCACACAATATAAATTAACAACAATATAAATTCCTCGGCGTCCGATTCCTTTCTAGTGGAGAGATCAAATATTGAGTGGCAACGAGACCAGCAGGGACGCTCCCTCACGATCCGCTTCTCTGTAGAGAGATCGACTCTTTCCTTATAGCGATCCAACCACAACAACGCCTAGGGACGCTCCTTCACTAGCAAGCGAGCGATCTCTTCTTCCAGCAGGGACGCTCCTCCTCCCGCTCTGATACCAACTTAAGAATTGACAGGATGAAAAACCGACTCACAGGCGAGACAATACCTGGAGACCGGGGAAGCAAAACCAAGCTTTTTTTCAATTAATCAATCAGAATTACAGAATATAAATACATGATGACATACACTTGGAAATAGTTGGAAACAATTGCGGTCAACCTCAACTAATCACCACAACTAATTCTCCATTATTTCTAAGTGTATGTATTTCGGTGTCATAAAAATATATTACTGATTTGATTATGTCTACAATATGTTATAATTTGGTTTTTCATTTTATCCTTGGATGCTCCAAGAACAATGGTTACAAGTTATCTATGTTTGTTTGTATATGTGAAAAAGGTCAAGTTGTATAATTGATTTCTAGATACATTTTTCCTAGATAAATGGCGAATACAACAACAGACCATATACTTCGACGGATGAAAATATGTCAATAGAATGATTTGGTATCCTATTTATCCATGTGTGGTTGAGAGATTCCCTCATGACTTTGTTATATTGTTGAGATAATTTTCTTTGTATTTAAATATGTGTACTTGGTTTAATAAAATGCAATTCAATTTTGTGTGTAAATAATGTCTCCTCTTCAATTTTTGTGAGTAAAGTTTGAAAGGGAACTATCCCTTAAAATAATACCTTCAATATAATTAAAATACAAATAAGTTAATCAATGACTGAACCCACTTCCTTTATTATAATTTTTTTTATCTATACCCAATATTTATATCTCCAATTATATAAAAATATATATTAATAAATTTTTAATTTAAAAATTAAAAAAAAACAAAAACAAATCATAACTAACAAAATATATAATAAATAAATAAAGTTATCTAGACTTTGAAAATTAAAGCAAAATCTTAATCTACACTACTTAATTATTCAATTTCTGAATTAATAAAGTGGAAGAACTTACAATAACTTAAATTCAATTTCTTCCTTACACTCTAGTTACTTCATCCTTAAATGTAAATAGGAAATAACTTAATTCATAAAAACTATGATGATTTAAACATATTGAATTTGTGGCTTTGAAAATTAAAAAAAAATCTTAATATACACTATTCAATTATTCAATTTATGAATTAATAAAGTGTAACAACTTACAATAACTTAAATTTAACTTCTTCCTTACACTCAACCACTTCATCCTTCTCATGGGAAGGGCAAATAACTTAATTCATAAGGACTATGATTCAAGCATTTGAATGGAGTGATTTGCAAAAAGAGAAGACAATTGCGCGAGCACTTGAGACGATAATGGATCCCTATGGCAGCAAGAACTCCACGAAAGAAACATGGTTGGCTGAACATTTAATAAAAAAATATTTTTGCATTGTGGAGTTTTTCTGCCCGTGTAGGTTTTCTGGGCAAACTTGTGTGTTCGTGTATGCCTTCTTGTGTACCTATATTTTTGTATTTTTGTTGTTAGGTTCAAGGGGATTTTGAGTGCCAATAATTAATTTTGAATTGATACAAATCTTTTCTTTATTTGATGCATTCAAATATCAATAACATTATGAGCAAGAAGGTTAAAATTACAAAAAAATTCAACTCCTACGGCTCTCTTCCTGGACCTGCTACACTGACCTCCACGCATGCCCTCCTCTTCAGGAGGAGCCTCGCCCCCCCCCCTTCTCCCAACCTTCCCCCTCTCCCTCCATCTTCGACAAGGATGTTGCATCTTTCGCCTCCCTCATCACCTCCCTTCCCAAGACAAATAAGCAAACTCCTCCAAAGTTTGTGAAAAAGATGGAACAAATTCCCTCAGTTCAAATCCAAGGAAACTCCAGAACCCTCGCTCTCAAATTTTCATAACAGGCACTCATTGGACAATTCATGGGAATCTGGCCCTCCTCGCGGGCTATGGCGATATGGATCAACAAGAACTAGAAACCCCACCTGAAAGGAAATATCTCGCATTTCCTATGCGAAAGAGGCTTCTTTGCTTTTCTCTTTGAAAATAAAGAAAATAGAGACCTCATCTTCAGAAGCGGACCATATTTTATGGGCTCCAGAGGTATGTATCTAACTTGCTAGCCCCTAATTTTAACCCTGAAAATGATATTCCTAATGCAGTCCCAGCTTGGGTTCGCCTCCCCTTCCTTACTCTGCATTGCTGGAATAATGAAACCATTAAAATAACAGGGAATATGCTTGGGAAGTACATAGATCGAGCAGAGTCCAAAGATGGCCTCCAAGCCAGTGCGTGCATATGTGTAGAGGTGGATCTAGAAAAAGGTCTGTCGAAAGCTATTAATCTCACATTGGAAAACTGGAACTACCTGCAACAAGTGGATTATGAACAACTTCCCTTCAAGCACAAAGTTTTCCATGAGTATGGCCATTTTGCAAAGCACTGTCCCAAATCCCCTCCTGAAAGTCCGAATGAAGAGTTTGAACAGTGGCAGCAACCCAAAAGAAAGAAGCAGTAGAAACACAGCCCGAACCCCAAAGATATTCTTACTCCTCCCCAGCCTAACAAACCTCAAGATCTTGGATCTGTTGTCCCTCTCATAACCCAAGACCCTTCTTGAAAAGAACTACCCCCTCAACAACTGTCGATCGCCCCCCCACCTCCCTCCCCTCAAATGCTTCCCCTTGAATCGCCTATTCCTCCTTCTGCACCACCTTCACCCTCACACTCGACTTCTCTACCTGAAGAAGAAGACCCAAAGAAAATCTCGGAAGAAGAGTTTGACTCAAATACCCTTGCTTCCCCCATCAAGAAAGTTGGAAGGAAATCAAACCTACACAAAAGGGAAGCTTCGACCAGGAAGGAAATCGAACTAGGCATGCAAACAACTTTGGATCAGCATAGTAGAAAAGACACAAGGCAGACCAGGAACCAGAGTGGCTCCAATCCACATAAAGGGGGAAACCCGAAACCTTCTAAATGATAAAAGCAATCTCCTGGAATTGCAGAGGACTAGGGAGCCGACACAAGCTCTCATTAATTCATGATCTAATTAAAGAAGAAAAATATCAAATCCTTCTGCTCCAGGAGACAAAAAAGAAGGATACAGATATCCTTCAGGATAGTAGCTACATTTGGCGAGCATGCAAAGGCATGGAAATCAACGCAAGAGGAGCCTCCGGGGGAATCTGCACTTTGTGGAACCCTAATATCTTCTCCCTCCAATCTTGGCATTCTATAATGAACTGGATCCAAACATCACTTCTCCATCTACCAACAGGTAAGATTCTGAATGTTATCAATGTTTATATGCCTACAATGTATCAAGAAAAAATTGACTACTGGTCCTCCTTACAAAATCTTCAAGGCAGTCTTGAACTCAAAGATCTCATAATAGCTAGAGACCTCAACACCACGCTTCACAAAAAGGAAAAACAAAAGGGGTTCTCGAGTACGGGACCCCACCTGAGAGCATCTCGAGGATCTTATATCCTCCTTCCACTTACTTGACATAAATCCCTCTAACGGTCGTTACACCTGGTCAAACAGAAGACTAGGGCCGGGTCACATCGCAGATTGCCTGGATAGGTTTCTCTTAAGCATATCTTTCCTAGACGAAACCTTTTTACCCTCTTCTAGCATTCTCCCTTGGACTGGTTTTGATCACAAGCCTATCACTCTTAACCTTTCCCCCCCTGAAAACCTTGGCCCCATTCCCTTCAGATTTAACCTCCTGTGGATCTCAGATGCAAATTTCTTTGACACTGTCTCAGATGCCTGGAACTATTGGATTCAAGGCTCCCCAAATTATATTTGGGAACATAAATTAAAAAGAGTCAAAGAGGCCCTCAAACATTGGGTGAAACACACCAAGGAAAAGGAATAGGAAGCAAAAAATAGGAAAATCAAAGAGCTGGATGACACCAGACTGCCAATGGAAGAGGGACCTACTACACACTCTCTCATTCTCAAAGAGAAACAAGACTTCATTGCATATCAACAGATCCTCCATGAGGAAGAATAAACCTGGAGAGTCAAATCCCGGAGCCTCTGTCTAAACTCAGGGGACAGAAACACAAAAGTTTTCCAGAGACAAACCAAAGCTAGACTCTGGAAGAATAAGGTGAAAGAGATTACAAAAGAAGACGGGACAAAAATAGATGATTTCCAACAAATACAAACATAAGCCAAAATTCACTTTGAATGTCTTCTTACTGAGGATAACATTGCAGACACCAACATACAAGAGGATCTGTTACTAAACATACCAAGCGTTGTCAACCAGGATGATAACAACAAGCTAAACAAAGAATTTACAGAAAAAGAACTTCATGAGGCCCTGTTCCAACTGCACCCTGACAAAGATCCAGGAACATATGGTTTCAATGCTCATTTTTATCAAAAGTGTTGGCATATAATTAAAAGAGACCTCCTAAGGATGATCCAATATGTTCAGAAATCTTCAAAGATAGGGGGCAGCACAAACTCCACTTTTTTGGCCCTCATTCCAAAAGACGCCAACCCTTCCACTTTTGCTATATTTAGACCCATCTCCTTATGCAATGTCTCTTATAAGCTCATAACTAAATTTATAGCCAACAAAATTAAGCCCCTCTTACATAAGCTCATCTCTCCAAATCAAAGTGGCTTTGTTGAAAAAAGACAAATGATTGATAACATCATACTAGTCCAAGAAGCCATCCACTCCAGTCGAGGTCGAGGGGCTCAAGGAATGATAATCAAAATTGATATGGCCAATGCTTTTGACAGGGTAAGACACTCCTTTCTATTTGCAGTATTGAAAATTTTTGGTTTTAATTCAAATTTTATAGCATGGGTCACAACTTGTATCTCCACACCTTGGATAGCACCTTTGGTCAATGGGCGCCCAAGAAGATTCTTCAAAAGCTTCAGGGGACTAAGGCAAGGATGCCCGCTCTCCCCCCTCCTTTATATAATCATGGAAGAAACCCTGGGAAGGCAATTGGAAAAGGATCGAACTACCAAAGCCATTCTCGGCATCAAAATAACTCAAGTAACGAAGAGAATAAATCACTCTCAATTTGCTGATGACACTCTCCTCATTGGAGGTGCCTCCATTGTCATGGCCAAGAGATTCAAAACTTCTCTGGAAAACTTCACTCAAGCCTCGGGAGCCCTTATAAATAACATCAAATCCAATGTCTCTGTCTAGAATACTCCCATCATAACTCCTCGCCTCATAGGAAATATCTTTCGCTTCCCCCTTATTGAAAAGTGGCAAACCTTCACTTACCTCGGCATCCCAATTTGCCTCAAGTCGCTCCCAAATTCAACCTGGAACCAAACTCTAGATAAGCTCAAAAAAAAACTGGAACAATGGGGAGCCATTTGGCTCAATTTGGCGGGCCACACTGTCCTAATAAAATGTTAAATCCACAATCTCCAGTCTCATGCAGCGCTTTCTTTGGGAAGGAGGGAAAAAAGACACAAAAAAATTCCATCTAATAAAATGGGACATTGTTAAGCATCCCAAGGAAAACAGAGGATTAGGCATCAGAGATCCTGGCCTCTCCAACTTGGCTATGGGAGCAAAAATCCTCTGGAAACTTGTTTTCGGAGAAAATGACTAGTGGAAAAGAATTCTTCAAAAAAAGTATCTAATAGGGAACAAGCTCAGATGTTTGGACCAGCGTCACTCCCTAGACAGTGGATCACCAATAGGGGAAATTCTCTCCACCTCCATCCCTCTCATACAAAGGCATCTCACTTGGATCCCTGGAAATGGACGAAAGATTATTATAGGGGCTGACAGCATCATGGGTAAACAACCTCTCTGGCAGCACATACATCTTCGACCACTCATCGATTGGCTTGACACACAAGGCAACAAATTTATCTTGGATATCTCCTCCCTGAGTGCAGATACAAGAGATTGGATAGGCTGGAATCTACAAAACCCTCCAAGCAACCTTCAAGAAGCAACATATCAGTTACAAAATCTTCTAAGAGGATGCGCTCCCATATGTACTACACTAAAATATCAGAGAGGATGGGGGAATGACATTTACTCTGTCAAACAAGGGTACTTGCAACTTCTCTCCCAAACAACTCTCCCTCCAAAGGACACAATATGGAACAATCTCTGGACCACAGATAGTCCACCAAAGCTTAACTCCTTTTGCTTGATTATGGCCCATGGCAAGCTGCTAACAAGGGAAAATCTTCTCAAAAGAGATATCCACGGGCCCTTCAGATCTGAACTCTGCGACAAGGCTTCAGAAACCTCTCAACACATCTTTCTGCTCTGCCCTTTTTCTATTGCAGTGTGGAAAACATCTCTCCAAAGACTTCACTCGAGAGTCAGATGGTTGGACCAACCCAGAGAACTCCTTGCAGACTGGACTTCCCACTATCGGGGCACCTTCAAGAATAACCATCTCTTCATATTCATATTCAAAGCCCTTCCCAAGTACATTTGTAGAAAAATATGGCTCACCAAAAATAGATTCATCTTCTTAACCTTCCCACCCCCCTAGATCTAGTAGCCAAAAAGGATGTAGGTATCCTAGCTAAATTATTTCTCTCCAATTTCAAAACTTTATCTTTCACCCCCACCTC
>ML813951.1:247195-259159 GCA_009831015.1 Picea engelmannii
TCATTCATTGTTTCAGTGATTTTTCATGTGGTGATGATGATATACATAGTTAAACAAATGAGAAACTCATAGAATGATCTTCTTAGATATCTATATTTCTGAAGTGTTTATATGGAGTCGGTAGAATGTGAAAACAATTAATGTTGGTATGTGAGCCCCTTTATTGCTTCTTCTCATTAACTTTGATAGTAGGGTACCACCTAGCATAGATTTTAAGTGGATTCTCTCGATCATGTTAAAGGAAAAATAAACAAGGGTATTTGTACTAAGATTTATAGAGGTTATCTTTAGTCCACATGGTTTGAACCTAGAAAACCACTTTCTTCTAAAATTCAACCTCACTCAAAGTTGTATACCAGCATATGCATGGGGTGATCCAACTTCCAAAGGACACAAAAATCCAATTACTTTGTAGCATGAGGATCCCTCTCACCCAACTCAAAGGTTGCTACCACCATTGTTGCATTGAAACAAATCACCATATTCCTTAGAAAAACGACATTTCCAAAATTTAGACCTTAGAACCTAAGACTGGTAATTATTTTGTATTCAGAAACTCTCCCTACTACAAGTTCTTTTTTCACTTTGGATATTCACTTGGTTCTCTCTAGAGACTCATGACTTATGAGGACCAAAGGTGCTTAGCCCTCTTTCCCAAGGTATGTGATGACTTACCAGTGGCCAATGCTCCAAATCGGCATTCAATTAGTCGATTATGTCTTACTTTCAACACTCTAACACTAGTAGGAAGAGGTCCCATAGCCAACTTCCAAGCTCACATGGTAGACCTGCATGACATCATAGACCCGATGACTCTCATAACCTCACATCCATCAAATATTTCTTTATGGTCTTGAATGTGAAAATTTCTTCTCATAATAACAAATTTTGTAGAAGAAATTGCCTTCCTTTTGAGATTCTTCATTCTTCCCCTCTCATTGCATTCCTACTTTCCAATGACTTTCTATTTTCCCTTCTTTTATGTTGTTTTTCTTTCTTCTAAATATTCATTAAAATAGGTTTTAAACTTCCTCTTATTGTTTTTACATATTGTATTCTTTATAATATTTTGAATCAATTTTGAATTTTAGTAGATAATAATATCTAACTTAAATTAAATTAAAAGGGAAATAAATTATTTAATAAATAAAACCCATTTCTTTTATTATAAAATACTACACTCAAATTTAATAAAACTTTATATTAGAACTCAATATCTATATTTATATTTGAAAATTATATAAAAATATATATATTAATTAATTTTAATCTATTTTATAATAATTTAGAATTAAAACACCATATCTATCTATCTATCTATCTATATATATATATATATATATATATATATATATTAATGAATTTTAATCTATTTTATAATAATTTAGACTTAAATTTAATAAAACTTTATATCAAAATACCATATCTATATTTATATCTGAAAATTATATAAAAGTATATATTAATGAATTTTAATCTATTTTTTAATAATTTAAAATTTAAAAGTAAATATATTATAACTAACAAAATGTATTAAAAAAAAAATTCACTTATTAATTCACACTACTAAGCTATTTAATTTCTTGTTTATTAATTCACATTACTAAGATATTCAATTTTATTGTTTGTTAATTCACACTATTAGGATATTCAATTTCACACTACTAAGTTATTCAATTTCTTGTTTATTAATTCATATTACTAAGATATTCAATTTTCTTGTTTGTTAATTCACACTATTAGGATATTCAATTTCTTATGAGAGTCAAACCACTTTATCTAAAGAGATAATAGCTTAATTAACAAGGATTGCATGACAACGTAGTCAATGCCAGTTAGTTTAGATGTTGAACAACATAGATACATTTAACTCGAGATTTAATAAAGATGCTTATTTAGTTGAGAAATACATATTAAACAACATAGATACATTTAATCAGTATAGATACATTTAACTGCAGATTTAATAAACTTAAGATTAAAATTAAAAATTATTATGGTATGTATAATCTTTAATACCATCTATCTAAAAAAAATTAAAATTTAATACTCCACTACTAGTATTGACAATACAATTCAAATTTGATAAACTAAATGTGTGTATATATATAAAAAATATATAAAATTCCATTTTATAATGCCAATAATCTGAATGTAAAAATAAGATAGAAAAACGTGAACAAGGATATAAACTGGATGTAAAAATATGCCAACGAATTTGTAATGGCACAGACTGGCCTGCTCGTTGCCGATGTAGTCCCCTGGCCAGTAAAACGACAATCGAAACAGGGAATTACAACGAACCTTGTGCACAGTTTTTTTTTTCGCAGACACGCAAATGCATACACGCGGAACTCAACCATTGGTTTTATCTGCCAGCGTGGTCACAGTTTTTACGCCGAAAGGCGTATACCTATTGACAATGAGAACAATTAATCAGCTTTTAATCTAAAATTGTAATCTGATGGTTAACAATTGAAGATGAATGTGAATGTGATTTACTCTTCATAACTTCCTTGTATTTCTGAATGCATCCGTTACCCTGTTTACTTTTTAACATTTACCTAATCATATTAAGAAATTACTGTAGCACTATATGATTGCCACGTTTAAATTGTAGCACTATATGATTGCCACGTTTAAATGATTAGCCTTTCAAATTACCATTTAGATTTCCTCAATTGTAATTGTTCAGGCGTTTCATTTTCTGACTGCCTGTGCATTTCATTTTCTCTCTTTTCTCATCATTTTCACCACGGATTGCCACGGATTTCAGCTGTGCGCCCTTTCGGCATTCTCAACCGCCAACTCGCGGCTGTGCTAGTATCTACCATCGCGATATTTGTTATGTCAAACCTGGTAGTGGTCACAGTTTCAGCTATGCTATCAGATAAAAATAACTGAAGAAGGCGTAAGGCTCGTCCAAAAGGGAAAAATAAATTGAGCATGAAACTACCTTCCCTGAAAGAAGGCGTAAGCCTCGTACAACTCTGCCAAATACATGACTTTGTTGTAATTTCGAAGCATCTGATTGTAATCTGTGAAGATGAAGATCATGATGCAACACAAGAATTTGTTCACAACACCAATTACCTGTTTACCTGTTTTTCAACGGCACCAACAGATCAAGAACAAGCATTAAAATTAAGAGGAAGGGTAAGTGTGAAAGAATATCATTTGGAGTAAATGAAGAACAATTGCCTGGAGAGGTGCGTTGTAATGTATCGGCGGAATCTCCTCATGCTCTTTAAAAGGGAAGCTCTTTCACATGAATTATTTTTCCATCTTTTCCAACACACGGATGCTGTGAAAAATACTTATATGCCTCATCCCTTACAACGGGGTAAAGCAATGGATTTCTAACAGACCGTTCTAGCTGGCATGTGCGGCCATAGCTACTATCATCGTGTTTACCACCATATCTGCTGGAATCTGCTCACACTCAAACAAACAATATCAGTTAACGTTCAACAATTTTTTTTCTTATATTGCAAAACAAAATGCACCAGCAAAAAAACGTTTGCACCTCTAATATCATTATATTTACAAGATCATAGGATTGAGAATAAAAACAAAACCCATCTCGGAAATATTGCCCAAAAGAAAGAAAAGTCCAGAAATGGCCGCAGAATAATTCACTGTGACTGACCACGTCTAAGATGAGGCCTGGATCCTTTTCCGTACGGCTAGGAAGGAGGGCACTCGTCCTTTTCCGTATCTGATTATGAGAGTGTCTATAGTTCTGTATTACAATCCCAAAAAACATGTGATCAGTCTGAATAACGATATGACATTAAAACTAATAACATTATTGTAAAATATTGATGGATGTTTAGCTATATCGAAACTATATATGATTGATTCATGAGGACCTGGTGCCTTCTATCCAGCCAGGGAAGGGTTCTGCCAATGTGCTTTCAATAATGCTCGGTCGTAGGATGACTACTGAAAGATTTCCCCTCGCATTCTCCACAAATCTTCTTGCCCTGAGTATGTATTCGGCCACCCAAATCTTCTTGCCCTGCTCAGATGTCCAACATTAATAAATCTAACTTTGTTATTTCTTTTTCAGATTGATATCTATGCAAGCAATAGACTTCAGAGGGTCACTAACCTTTCTAAACCCAATTCTATGAGATGTTCGGCTTCGGTATCTTTTACAGAACATGTGCCTGTGCTTGCAGTTCTAGTAGTTGAACAGTCCATATGTATCTTTGATACTGCAAGTATAACTGTTTCACTGAACGGTTCAAAATTTGTCCACTTACTGGTGGATGGAGACGTGCAGGATGATTTGAAGTTTACGACATCGTTTGGCTAATTCCAGAATATTCTTAGCTCCTTTTGCGTTGAGATTGAGAGAAATATCATATCTATGTTTTGCAAAAGCATTTGGTTTTGCAAAAGGTTTTTTCTTTTGGAACTCAACCATTGGTTTTATCTCCCAGCTTGGGTCGACTGCCATGTGCCAGGCCTTCCAGTCAAGAAGACTATAATGACAACTTGGTAGGGGCTCGCCTCTGGGCAGCGTAACTCCCAAGGACCTCCGAGTACAGTGGCATTAAAAAAGACAATGATACACTGAGAATATTTTAATCAGAAATAAAACTGATGGTCACTATCCTGGGCATGCTGTGCAGGTGGCATATGCGCTACAGGAAGCTTGCAGAGAGAATACAATACAGTTCTACAATAATAAAAATAATGTCGTTTATCTGTTTTTTTTTATAGAGAGGACACATTAAACATTTGTACTCAGCGCTTAACATCCTTGTCATGTTAAATTTATAAATTTATTAATTGTGTAGTCAATTTTATATTGAATGACTTGAAGCATGCAATAACAAATCAAAGATATTAGCTAATTAAATTTTCGAAAAATATATTTTTTTATTATTTAAAAAAATACATATATTGATTTCTTATATTACACATTAAATATAGCACATAAATTTAAAGTCAACAATAATCTGATATAAAGTTAAAGGCAAATTCATTACTATAATAACTAATAAAATGTTAGATTCAAATTTAATAAAACTTTATATCAAAATTTCATATCTATATTTATATTTGAAAATTATATAAAATTATATATTAATACATTTTAATCTATTTTATAATAATTTACACTCAAATTTGATAAAATTTTATATAAAACTCCATATCTAAAGTTATGAAAGTATATATTAATAAATTTTAATCTATTTTATAATAATTTAAAATTTAAAAATAAATATATTATAACTAACAAAATGTATTAAAAATAAATAAATAAATCCACTTATTAATTCACACTACTAAGTTATTTAATTACTTGTATATTAATTCACGTTATTAGGATATTCAATTTTCTTGTCGGTTAATATCCAAAATTCCACCAAATACAAATGTAATATCCAAAATATAGTAATGATACAATGTCCCAATCGGTATATTTGGAATGGAAATTTTTTTTAGCACAATCGAAGAGTGATCCTTAAAACTATGATTAAGAGTGATCCTTAAAACTATGAATTATAGTATTTACACTAGGAAGATTAGAGTCTTATAAAAAAACATCCACGGTTTGTTGAAATTACTAAGATAACTAAGAGGGGGGTTGGCGGTGAATCATTTGTTACTGTGCTTAAAAAATCTTATATCTATTCAAATATTATTAATCTTCTCCAAGTGATCATCAAGACTATGCAAGACATGAACAAAAGTAATAAAAAACATCAATCGCACATATGATATACACAGAGATAGATATTCATGAGGAAACTCATAAAGGGAGAAAACCTCTTCTTATTAGAATGTTAGACAGTATTTTAAGTTTTGTACATCATCATTCTTTGAGCACCAACTCAAAATGAGGCTACAACCTCTTCTTTAACAAGCTGCAACTTGTTGAGAGCACCAACTCTCTGGTTTCTCTAGCACCCACTAGAAGAAAGCACCAACTCCCTGAGTGTTCCAGCACCAACTGAATGGAAGCACCAACTCCCAGTCACACAGGCACCAACCTGTATAGTAGAGAACAATGGTTCTCCCTTGCACCACCCTACCACCCTGGTTTTTCTCGCTGCAACTAGATGGAAGCAACAACTCCCTGTGTTCAAGCACCCACTTGAAACTTTGAGGACAACAGTCCTCCCTAGCACCACCCTACTACCCTGATTATAAATATTTTCTTGAATGATAGCTTACAACAATACAGATATGTCAATGCTTACCATTTCTTTTATGTTCTTCAATTCTGCTTCGCTTCTGTCGGTTCATGCTTGGCTCCACTTGCTGTCTCTTTCCATCTAATATTTCTCTATTCTTCGCATGATGTTAGGTTCTTGTACATTCTTCTATTTTCACCATTTATGCTCTGTCCTGCTTCTGTTCTTCATCTCTGAGTTTGTTCTCACTCTGTCCATACTATAATTTTCATTACATACGGTTCTACTCATTTTGCAGAGAAAAAAACCAACCTCACTTAGTCATTGCCTTTTACTTTTATGCTTTCTCTCCTCATTCGTTACACTACGAATCTCCAACGCCCAAGAACAATCATTCAACTCATTCGTTACACTACGAATCTCCAACGCCAAGAACAATAATTCAGTTAGTATAACTGAATCATAACTGATCAAGAAATCACAAAGTGAAACAACAACCCTTCGATCAGATTGTTTATTTAATCTGCGTCGTTGGATTATATGGGCAGAGGCTTAAATCATGAAGTGAAACAACAACGCTTTGATTAGATTATCGATATAATCAACACCGTTGGATTAAATCCGTAGAGGTGCTAAGTTTCTCTCCACGCGACCACTGGTTGTGATCATATGCCAACCAAAATGGTGCTTTGTGACTTCACACATCGAATATTCTGCTACGAGTCAATTTGATTCTCCCAACTCACGATCTCTGAGGTGGAGCCTAGCAACGCTAGCTCCTTCCCCTGATTCTCCACTAACGTGACCTCGGCTGTAACTTGGGGCCAAGCACTTAGGGACTTCATGTTTCACGAAGTCATAAGTTATCTCTCCTACTTTCTTTGATGTTCGAACTCCCGAACTCCGAAATTCCTCGAGCCAGATCAACGATCCATGACCCTCAATGATCCGACGACCTAGATCTCCCCTTCACGAATCAGGACTTCGAGACTTCACGGTTCGGGACTTTGGAAATCAACTCACTTGTTTCTTCCAAAACCCGAACCTCGAATCTATGCTTGCCAGATCAACAGTCAAGATCTCTTTGTGATCCAACGTTCGAGATCTCCTCTTCGCGTTTCATGACTATGCACTTAGCGATGTCGAAAGTTGGCTCACCTCCCTTCTTCTAATTCCCGAACTTGTGCTTGCTTCAAATCAACGGTCCAGATCTCTCCGTGATCCAATGGTCGAGATCAATTTCGCGAAATCGGACTTCGCGAGTTCCCACTCCTCTTATGCACTCTAAAGGAATTAAGGCCTGTGCATTTACCTCTGTATCAAACGATGGTTGGTCCACACGCTCAAATCTAACGCCTGAGAGCTGTTCTCCTCCTTTGCACACTCATTCCTCCTATCTGGACTCTGATCCAATGGTCCAGATTCTTCACAGTGCTTGATCTAACGGCCATTGTCGTTCCTCCTCCTGGGCTTCAATTTCTTCTGAATTAGAAGATTTTCTAAGTATTCAAAGGTTTTTGTCTCCAAACCTTTCATGTTTTCCATCATCGTTTTTGTTCTATTTTCCATCGTCATTGTTGTTCTTGCCATCAATGACAAGCACACTCCCCCTATAAACATGCCAACAATCTCCCCCTTTGGCATTGATGGCAACCCTGAAAGGCTGCACTATTCTACTTAGACCTCCAACTGTAGCATCTAAACCACACCTTTTTCTCCCCCTTTGACATCAATGTCAAAGAAAAATGAGAGTGACTCTGTTCTCCCCGTGATCAAAGATACAATAAACACTCTCTCCCTGATTAGATATACTATGAGCACTCTCCCCTTAATCAAATAGTTTATTTTAACTAGATAATAGGGTCACACCCAACTTATGGTGTAGATACTCAAAATGAGTTGTTGTAAGCAGTTTAATGAAGATATCAACAATATGAACTTTGGATGGAATATAATTCAGCTGAACAACTTTGTTTGTAACCCGCTCTTTGAGAAAATGATACTTTATTGGTATATGCTTTTCTTGGAATGAAGCATAGGATTTTTTGAGACATTAATGGAATTAATGTTATCGCAGTGAAGTGTAATGGGATCAGTACAAGTTACCTTCAAATATGCAAGAGTTTGAATCATCCATAATATCTTAGTGCAACAAGTAACAACAACAATGTAGTCGACCTCTGTAGTTGATACAAAAATAGTTCCCTACTTCTTACTAAGCCATGCGACTAATGAATCACCTAAGAATAATGCACCTCCACTGGTGCTCTTTCTTTCATCCCAACAATTTCCCAAATCAACATGTGAATATGAAGTTAATTGAAAATTTAGATTTCTAGGATACCAAAGACCATAAGTCATTGTACCCTTCAAATATTTGAATATCCTCTTGACATCTCCTAAATGACTTTCTTTAGGAGCAAACTGATAATGACCTACCATTCCAACAACTTGCATTATATTGGGACGAGATGTTGTGATGTATAGAAGAATGCCTATCATTGATCGATATGTTCTTTGATCAACAACAGGTGAAATATCATATTTACTGAGCTTGCAACCAACCACCATAGGTGTACTAACAAGAGATGAATCTTCCATCTGAAACTTCTTCAACATCTCTTTCAAATAATTTTCTTGAGAGATAAATAACCCTGCATAACTCTGATTGATTTGTAAACTAAGAAAATATGATAGTTCTCCTATCATGGACATCTCAAAATTAGTTTGCATAGCATTAGAAAACCACTGAATAGAAGGGCCATTAGTACATCCAAAAATAATGTCATCTACATAAACCAAAACAACTAATAAATCATCACCTTCAGACTTAATGTATAGATAACTGTCAACAATACCTTTCTTAAACCCTTTGTCTTGTAAAAATTTGTCCAGTCTATAATAACAAGCTCGTCGTGCTTGTTTCAGTCAATATAAAGCCTTTTTTCACTTGCAGACATAGTCAGGATTATCTGTCAGTGAAAATACTTTAGGTTTCTCCATATATACTTCTTCTTCTAGATCTCCATTAAGAAATGTTGACTTAACATCCATCTGATATACTTTAAGGTTATTATGACATGCATAGGCAAGGAACATTCTAATGGCTTCCAATTTTTCCACTGGTGCAAAGGTTTCATCAAAATCCTGTCCTTCAACTTGTGCATACCCCTTACAGACCAATTTGGCTTTATTCCTAACAATTTTTCCTTGTTTATTCATTTTATTCTTAAACAACCATTTGGAGCCTATTACATTCTTATCTGCAAGTCTGGGAACAAACTTCCATGTATTGTTTTTCTCTATCTGATCAAGCTCTTCATTCATAGATCTAATCAAATCGTCATGCTTGCTAGTGTCATACAAAATTTTGGGTTCAATCATAGATAGGAACATAATATGAGATTGTTTTGAGTCTTTAATCAATTGCCTTCTTGTCTGAACTCCTTTATTTCTATCACCAATTATTTGTTTTTCAGGATGATTCTTTCTAATAATTCTGAGAGGTGGTTTTGTTTTTGTCTGCTGATATGAGTCTTCCTGAGTATTTGTATCTTCATATGACTCAGAGTCTTCTCTTTCTGATTGTTGGACCTGTTCATCTTCAACTTCAACTATATCCTCTGTGGTTGGTTCAATACTTCTTACATTTCGTACTGGGATTTCTTCATCAACTTTTATGTCAATACAATCAACCATTTTATGCAGCCTCTTATTATAGCATCGATATCCTTTACTGTTTGTAGCATACCCTAAGAAGATACCTTCATCATCCCTGCCATCATATTTGCCAAGATTTTCATCATTAATCTTGATATAACACTTACTCCCAAAGACTTTAAAATGTTTGATTGAAGCAGGTCTTCCAAACCATAGTTCATAAGGAATCTTGTCACTTTATGGCCTGGGATGAGCTTTGTTAAGAATATGTACAGCTGTATGAATTGCTTCTACCCAATATGTATGAGCAATATTCCTTTCATTCATCATTGATCTTGCCATCTGCTGAACTGATCTATTCTACCTCTCAACTACTCCATTTTGTTGTGGAGTCCTTGGAACAATATACTCTCTTTTGATATCATGTTTATCACAAAAATCTTTAAAGTCCCCTGAACTAAACTCTCCTCCTCTATCAGACCTTACTGTCTTCAATCTTTTTCCTGTTTGATTCTCAGTCAGAGCCTTAAAAAAATTGAATTTTTCAAATGCTTCATATTTTTGCTTCAGAAATGCAACTCATGTTAGTCTAAAATAATCATCAATAATCAACATGAAATAGTTTTCTTTTCATGTACCTTCCTTCCTTGATGGTCCACATAAAGACAAATGATTGATAACATCATACTAGTCTAAGAAGCCATCCACTCTAGTCAGGGTCGAGGGGCTCAAGGAATGATAATCAAAATAGATATGGCCAACACTTTTGACAGGGTAAGACACTCCTTTCTATTTGTAGTATTGAAAAATTTTGGTTTTAATTCAAATTTTATAGCATGGGTCACAACTTGTATCTCCACAGCTTGGATAGCACCTTTGGTCAATGGGCGCCCAACAAGCTTCTTCAAAAGCTTCAGGGGACTAAGGCAAGGCTGCCCGCTCTCTCCCCTCCTTTATATAATCATGGCAGAAACCCTGGGAAGGCAACTGGAAAAGGATCAAACTACCAAAGCCATTCCCGGCATCAAAATAACTCGAGGAATGAAGAGAATAAATCACTCTCAATTTGTTGATGACACTCTCCTCATTGGAGGCGCCTCCATTGTCATGGCTAAGAGATTCAAAACTTCTCTGAAAAACTTCACTCAAGCCTCAGGAGCCCTTATAAATAACATCAAATCCAATGTCTATGTATGGAACACTCCCATTAGAACTCCTCACCTCATAGGAAATATCTTTCGCTTCCCCCTTATTGAAAAGTGGCAAACCTTCACTTACCTGGGCATCCCAGTAGTCGCTCCCAAATTCAGCTCGGAACCAAGCTCTAGATAAGCTCAGAAACAAACTGGAGCAATGGGGAGCCATTTGGCTCAATCTGGCGGGCCGCACTGTCCTAATAAAATGTTAAATCCACAATCTCTAGTCTCCTGCGACGCTTTCTTTGGGAAGGGGGGAAAAAAGATACAAAAAAATTCCATCTAATAAAATGGGACATTGTTAAGCATCCCAAGGAAAACAAAGGATTAGGCATTAGAGATCTTGGCCTCTCCAACTTGGCTATGGGAGCAAAAATCCTCTGGAAACTTGTTTTCGGAGAAAATGACTGGTGGAAAAGAATTCTTCAAAAAAAGTATCTAATAGGGAACAAGCTCAGATGTTTGGACCACCGCCACTCCCTAGATAGTGGATCACCAATAGGGAAGCTTCTCTCCGCCTCCATCCCTCTCACACAAAGGAATCTCACTTGGATCCCTGGAAATGGACGAAAGATTATTATAGGGGCGGACAACATCATGGGTAAACAACCTCTTTGGCAGCACATACATCTGCGACCACTCATCAATTAGCTTGACGCGCAAGGCAACAAATTTATCTCGAATATCTCCTCCTTGAGTGTAGATATGGGAGATTGGATAGGCTGGAATATACAAAAACCTCCAAGCAACCTTCAAGAAGCAACATATTAGTTACAAAATCTCCTAAGCGGATGCGCTCCCATATGTACCATGCTAAAATATCAGAGAGGATGGGGGAATGACATTTACTCTGTCAAACAAGGGTACTTGCAACTTCTCTCCCAAACAACTCTCCCTCCAAAGGACACAATATGGAACAATCTCTGGACCACAGATAGTCCACCAAAGCTTAACTC